>JADDOH010006883.1:0-200000 GCA_016648135.1 Agrypnia vestita | reverse complement strand
GTTAACAACTTCTTGCCATGGGGTCTTCAGATAGTTCAAACTTTTACAAGTGAAAGCGAGGCATTGAGAAGAAGAAAACCACCCTGAAATCACTCCCTGCTGTCTATAAAACAATTTGTTCCACTTTAAGCTGTAGCAACCTTATTTTTCGGTAAAAGTTCGTGCATAATAGATGATTAAAAAAATGGATTTACCTTTATATATTACCTTTACTTAACCTTTATGCCTGTTAAAAAATAATGCATTTATTTAACCCAATTGAGTTCTGCAACATCCATTAGGGCTTCGCTTGCATAAGCTAAAATACATTTATCATAGATATTTATCTTCCCTAACCGGAAATAGTATCACTTAGAGGGCTGTGCGTGCCTCCGCTCACTTCCGCTCCTGTCCTGGGGGAGTCCAAGATAAAGAAATCGTTAAAACTGTTTTCTGAGTTGTCCAAATAAACCTAAAAGGGTTTAAATTATCTAGTAAGTGAAAAACCTCACAAATGACAAAATACTACCGTTAGTGGATTATTTGAGTGTCGGAACTACATCAGTCCAATTTATCAATCCACATTTCACCTATCAAGGAGTATCATTCTTTATTCTCTTCCTAATGACATGAAGACCGAAAAAAAATAACCCATAAAAACGAAGTTTTTATTTTACTCCCTTTCTTTGTAAATTAAGTTTACCATCATGTAATTAAATAATTAATTGACTGAAAATGAAAAATGTCTAGACAAATATCTATGTCGAAAATTTCTAAAAATATCTCATTATTTGATTTCTTCCCAAAAAAACCGAAGTGTGCGGTCATCTGTGAATCAATTGTCATAAATTTTTGAAATTCGTAGTGAAGTACCTATTATACCTACCAACGGAGTTATTCAAATTTTAAATATTCCGTGACGTTATCAGTCGTTGATCCAAAGTTGTTTCGTCAAGCAAACAAGCAAGCAGATGCCACGAATAAAAAGAAAGGAAGTAAAAATTACAGAAAATTCAAAACTAAATTGAAAAATCTTCTACGAAAAACAATCACAATAACGCAATGAAAAAATCTTACCAAAAACAATCAATACGTACATACTTTTAAATGTTATTACAATACCTTCTTAATTTTTAATTCTTATAACTTAATTTAACGTTTCCATGTCTATATTTCATTCACTTAATCTAATCATTTTTGTATAGTTTATATCTTACTTAATTTAATGTCTTAATTTTTATAACTTAATCTAATGTTTCTTTGTCTAAACCTTTTTACGCTTCAACAGGCCAGGAGGCCCAATTACAGAAGCAAAATATATCACAAAACACCCAGGCTTGAGTAAATCACGAAGATTAAATTGTGACCTCACCGAATCGAACCCAGAACCTTCGGTGTGGGAAGCCAGTCATACTCACTGCGCTACAAAGGCTTACTTACCTAATCTAATGTCTACAACTAATAATTACATTAACAATAGATATATACATATACGACAATGCCCCCCACTTTTAAACACGAAAATTAAATTTTCTTTTAAAAATGGGTAAGCGATAATATAAAAGTGTTTTAATTATATTATATTGAATAGATTTTAAAAATTCTAAAATTAGGCATTTTATAACATAAACAAAAGATTTTTAAAAATTTATTTTTCGGAAACAAAATAGACATGTATTAATGATGTATGTGAATAAGAGCATGACTTGTCAGCATCAAACATATAAAACTATGTCATATTTCATATAGAAAAAAATTGAAATTTTTTAACAGTAAGACAAACAAGTAAAAAATAGAAGACGAGAGCAGTAGCAATAAAATGGAAAAAGTGAATATAATGAAGTTGTTTCGTGATCGCTGACCTCATTATCGCAGATAAAGAAACGCTATTGGTCGGAATGGGCGTTGTAATCTGTTCTAATCTCTGACCAGGATTTTAACTTAACTTAAAACTTAAAGAAATCCGAACCAGTTGAAGATTAAAACTACGGAGTTCCGTTGTTTTTGCTTCTGTTTTTGTTTGGAAGATTGATGTTTTTCGGTTGGTTCCTAAAAATTCGACGTGTCAAAGGTTGAAATTTTAAGCCTTTCGGAAATCGAAGTGTCGATTTGTTTCCGAATTGAACGAAGTCATGAGAGTCAAAGATCAGTCAAAAAGAAAAGTTCGCCGGTGACCACTTGGTAGCTTGTTGGTCTTGTGGTTACGACTCTAGCCTCCTAATCCAAAGGTTCTGTGTTCGTACCTCACTCCAGATCAGAAATTTAGTCCCTTTTTCATAGCACAATCGTGAAGTTTAGTTTAAAAATAGTAAGAATATTAATGTGATACGTATTCCGTGTTCGCATCTCTATTTAAAAAAAAACTATAAGCGGAGCTCTACAAATTGTAAAACCAGGACGGATCTGTAAGTACATTTTCAACTGTGTAAGTAGCTAGTTGTTGTAGTAGAAATAGTGTCTAGACTATGCGCTTTACCGGCGGAGATTGAGGGGGAAAATCTTTCTTTCTTTCTTCTGTCCATCTGTCCATCATCGTACAGAAGTAATAAGTTATAACATAATGAAACGAATATTTTTTATTTTACCTACTTAAGGGTAAGTATAATTAATACACAATGTGTCTATACATACATATTATAATCTTTATATGACCAATGAAGTTTCTTGCGGTTAAATTAATGGAATAAAAAGTAAAATTAAACATAAAAAAAAAATTAGCCATAGGTGAAGAACGTAACGAAAAAAAAAAAAATCAAATAAAATTAAAAAATAAATTTACAATGCATAATGTGCCAAAATGGAATAAAAAGTAAAAAGTATAATGAAGATAACATAATGAAATAAGTGACAAAAAAACAAAACATAATAAGATACCCAAGTGAAACTAAATTTATATATTGCATCGCGGAGCATTTTATATATGCATTTGGATATTAATGATTTTTTTTACTTGATAAATAACGTTTGCAAATTGCTTTATATATTTTTTAAACCATGCTTTGTTGTTAAATTGTGGTCATAGAACAGTGTTGTAAGTTATTTAAAACAAGTAAAATGAATAATATAGAAAGACATACAGAAAAAAGTACTGTCTCGGATTTGCGACGGTGGAAGACGAAATGAAACACTTCTTCAAATCAAATATGTTTTCATGCACTACCGAGTTTTGACATTTCGCACTAATTTTAAAAGCTCTAAAACTACTAATATCCCTTTATTACTTATACATGTACTTAATATTTTTATATTTTACTGTTCATACCTGGTATTGTTCTATATACTTCTTTAATTTTATGTTATATTTATCTATTTTTTTTATATAATAGGTGATACGACTTTATATTGTTATATCTTGTATGTAGGTAGGTACTGTTTATACGTGATATTTTTTATGTTAATATTTGTATTTTATAAAATAATTACAGGGATAAAAAATAAAATGTGAGCAAATGTTAACTTATTCACAAATTGTGGATTGTTTATGTTTTAGGACTTTCTGATTTATCGAATACATTAATTTCTAACCTGTCAAACTTAAAACTACAAAATTGACGTATTACAATGTTGTAAAATAATAATCAAGATACCGATATAGCAATTTTGCTTATTTCAGAAACCGGCCGATAAACATTAAGAATAAGCGAGAAAAACGGTGATGCGTGAACAAAAATGTATTCTGGTATTCTGGCAACAATGGATTTACTACGTGTTGGCTATAAGGTGCAGATTTCTATATTATTGTATTATTAATATTTAAAATAGAAATGTGTTCTGTGAATGGTATAAATAGAGAATGCTGCTTACAGTCTCATGTCTCCGAATGACACACACAAAGACAAACCTTCAATAAATAAAAAATTCCGAGAAGGTCGGTCCATCCCTTATCAATACACTTAAGGGTAAATTATGTTTGACAAGCTTACATAAGGGAGATTTAAGACACACTGATATCTTAGCGAAACCTCTAAACCATTTTTTTAAATAGAGATACGAACACGGAGTACGTGTGGCAACAATATTCTTACTGTATTTACGGGAAGTGGCTGTGGGAGGCAATAGAAACACTAAGATAATTTAAAGTTTTTATTAATTTCACCAAAAAGTCGCCGTTCTTAAATTTACGATCACTATTAATTTCTAGAATATTTTAAACATTTTTTATTCAATTTGTTGATTCTTAGTAATTGACTCTAGTCACCAGAGGTGTGCAGTGAGAACATTGAGCATGATATTTACGTAAACATATATTTTGAAAATAAATTGTAATAAAATATAGGTACTTCGTAATATTCCTATCACAATTAATATCATATTATTCAGATTTTAATATATCGTATTATAATATTCTGTTACATATACATTTTATTTAGATGCTTTTTCCGCAATATATATACAACTTTACATGCTTTAATATTCTCAATGCACGCGCCTGCTAGTATCAACTGATTCTAGTGCATATATCACTTACTGGAATATTATGTTTAATTTCGCACGTTATTTAAATCGCTCACGTAGCTACTCGCCCGATATTTACCACTTGCTTTACAACGCGATGGCCACACTGCTCTTACTCTGTTGCTAATACCGTTCTGGTAAAATCGTTGAATACGTGTAATTCGTTCCGATTCCAATCTCGTTACATTATTTTCAAATTAAGCTAAACGCTTTTGCTCGGAAACCCGACGAACTTGCTGATTTTCTAGAATGGGATTCGAAACACCGACCACTAGATCAATAGGCGAGTCATGACCTATAGACCAGCAAGCTACTCAATTTAAAAAAATATATATTTAATGAATCCTACAATGTAGGAGTTTAATCCTTGAATGGTTCTGGTCTAATCGTTTCAATGGAGGAGATCATTTTAAAATAAAATTCAAATCACTTTGTCTTCACCACTTTATTAGATATAAAGTCTACATGTCTCGAGAACAATGTTCTCTTCTTCAGGATTCCTGAAGAAGTTAAAGAATTATAAAGTATGTCAATTGTTCTTTATGGAAATTATCCTTGAAGGTTTTTTTTATTTATTAGAAACACTAACAGGATAATAGGTACATGATACTCTGATAACAAACATTATAGTGAAGACTATGCCCATTATCCCAATTACAAGTGTCTTCGGCACGCTCTAGTAATATGTATTTTTGCAATTAATTATATTTTACACGTACATTTATGTATATTATATATTTTGTGTTTGAGTGTGGTGCTATTAGTATTTAATGAATCATTGATTTAATGGAATTATAGGTTCATGTCATCGTTTAGAAAATGGATGTTGTGTATGAGTGAGTTTTTGAACGAAGATAAGGTGAAGTTAAATAAGTTTGTATATTTATATTACACAAAATAAAAATGATCATTTTTATCCGTTAAAATATTTTTTCACTGTGAAATTCATCCAGGTTCAAGTAACATTTTAGATGCCATGACAAAATTTAAGTTTACTTTAAGAATCTGTTTTTTAAATGAGTTATTCAGAATTAAAATCAGCAATCTCACATTTTAATGATTCGCACTAAATAAGAAAAATCATTGAATTCTACAGTTTGCTGATTAAATCACTAAATGTGTCATAAATTTTAATTGTTTTAAATATTTTGATCAATGTAACTGAACCTTTAAGAGAATATATTTAAATTAAAACAAAAATAAACCTTTTAAAATTTCAGATAGCTGTTTTTGTTACTGATTTTTAAATATTGCTGCTTGTTCAGTATAAAAACAAAGACTGTTTTTTTTAGGAGTGGATTGCTAATAACTTCTGCTGAATCGTCAAAATAAAAAGAGTTGTTGATGGTCCGAAGGTAGAAACAGGAATGATATCTGATTTTTCTACCTCCACAATACCTTGTGGCCCGCCTTGAGTGAGTATTACCAGGGGCGTGCAGTGGGAACATCGCAGCATGACTTCTACGTAACCAATTATTTGAAAAAAATCGGAATACAACATATATTTCGTAACATTTCTATCACAATTGTTATCACAGAATTTATATTTTGTTATCGCATAAAAATCTGTAGCATAAATATTTGATTGCTATTTTATTCCCAAATATACGTTTACGAAGAAGTCACGCTTCAATGTTCCCACTGCACGCGCCTGGTATTAACACCGTGCCGGCGGTGGGGGCACAATTTTACCCCCTCCATATTTTCATTTAATAATAATTAGACATTAATCGGCGACTTTGGTACCGTACCGAAGTCGCTTTTTCATAAAAAATACAAAATATAAGTAGAAGTTCTTTTCAGGGCTGATTTGTGATTCTGTTCGTAACACTGCTTATGATTCTAAACAATTGACGGATTGCTGGTTTCGTATCTAGCTACGCTAATACATAAGTAATAATTAAATATCAAGATATTATTTTCGTTTTTATTAATGTAGGTTGAAAATTACGAAAAATATTCGTTAATAATTACGAACAAGATTAATAATGTACATATTATAGGAATTTAGATAAAATAGGATAGAGAATACATTTCTTGAAAGATTTATTTACAGTTCCATTGTATACTATTTCCCTTGAAGGGAGCATAAATTTTAATACTTACACAAGTGGTATCGATATCCATGTTTAGTTTTTACACTCTCAAAGTAATGTATTTCACCTATTTTTCTAATAAATAAATAAAATTAACACACAACTCTCACAAAAAAAAACCAAATGGACACCATTGTGACACATGATTAATAAACGCCTGTGATTGGTTGGACGACTAGGAATGAGCTGGGCTGCTTTTGGCAAACCCAAACATACTTCGAGAACAAAGAGATCCCAATTAGCCTAAAAAGAAAAGCCTTTGAATCGTGCATTCTGCCAGTGATGACGTATGGATTGGAGACTATGGCCCTTACAAAGAAAAGTGTAGAAAAGCTCAAATGCACGCAACGATCCATGGAGAGATCCATGCTTGGAGTAAGCCTAAGAGATAGAATTAGAAACGACGAAATTAGACGAAGAACTAGAGAAGTGGATATCATGAATCGTGTAGCGAAGCTAAAATGGCAATGGGCAGGACACGTTGCAAGACAGAATACTACAAGATGGCCTCCCAGAGTTATGAAATGGAGACCTTGAGAAAATAAAAGAGGCATCGGAAGACCTCAAAAGAGATGGGCCGATGATATTGTCGCTGTGGGAGGAAAGAAATGGCTGCAATAAATTAGCCAACAACAGGGAAGAATGGAAAAATAAGGAAGAGGCCCATATCCAGCAGTGGAAAGATGAGGGCTGATGAAGAAGAAGAAGAAGACTGGTTGGAACTTAGTGCTTTAAACAAACTGTTCACAAATTGCTGTATTTGATACTCAAGCGACTTTACAAACTCAATTTTTAATTAAAGTTTATTGTTTTTGATCGGAGGTTAAATAATAAGCATAAACGACTTTAGTGGGGCAATGTTGCTTCACCAAAATCTCAATCGGCAAATTGTTATTTTTGATTCTTTACGACTCAAATGTTTATTTTATTATTTATTATGTTAGTCCATATCTTTCCTCTTTTTTACTTCTTTGCGCTTTATTTTTTTATTTATTTATTATATTTATTTATTCAGTAGATACAAGTTTTTAATAATAAATTGGTTCTATGTTATAAAATTTTTACAGACATTATACTCCCCATAATACGAGCCAAAGCTTTAACCTGCTTTACTAGATGTTAATCATGTTTTAAAAAAGAGTGGGCGAGCATCGCCAGTGACTAATGTTTACTGAGTAAGCAGAAATTAATTCAGATACTGAAAAACTTGTATTGTTTGTGTTTCTATCCTACAATTGTACATTTATAAAAAAACTTTATTTTTAATGTTTCCGTGAAACAACAAGTTTTATTAGTATAAAAGTGAATCGATTTTTTTTTAAATTCCTCACATCACGAGAATATCATTAATCTGAAATAAACAACTTTCTCTGAAATAGCAATTAGGTCAGAAATTCGTCAGCAGGCAAAAGTAATCTTAAAAGAGTGTATATCTAAAAAAATGTGCGCAAAAAATGTATGTGTTGTTACGATGAAAAAAATGAACATAAATTAAGATTTCTAGTAAGTAAGTAACCTTTTATAAACTAAAAAATATATATTTATTTGGAATGTCATATTGTGGCTTGTAATACGGGCTTGCCAGACAACTTTCCCCCGCTTTCTTCTTACCGAAAAAAGCTAAGAAATGGTCTTTTGATTGTGGTCGACATATAGTTAAATTAGTATAAGCCACTACCAGATTTTAGGTCTACAAGTTTTGAGACGTACCCGTCTCTTTGTGAGGACCTACACTACACTACTATGTTCACAAAATTATACACCACATCCATAGTATTGTGATAGTAAAAGATTAACAATATGGTTGTGGTGTATAGTGTTGTGAACATAGTAGTGTAGTATGGGTCCTGACGATTAGACGGGCACGTCTCGAAACCGGTATACCTAAAATCTGGAAGTGGTTTATACTCATTTAACTAACACTCTGTTATAATGTCTAACAATAAAGTTAATGTTTCCATCATTTATGTGTTTTATTAAATTATATTTCTACTCCTCAAATGCTTCTATTATTCACACGTTTTATTGTATTATATCTCTACTCTTTTATGTTCTACGTTTGTGTGTTTGTATTGTGTTTTATATTACATTATATATCTTTTTTATCTTATTTTTTGTCTTTTTCTACACTGATGTATAATTATATTTCTATAGTTTACACATTTTAATATTATTTATAAATGCATTGTAGGTAAAAGGCTATTTAGCCGTGTATATTAAATTAAATATTAAAAATATTAATAATAAAAATAATCTTGTCTACATATGAAATCAAAATTTATCATAGTGCAGCAGGGAACGACAAAGGTGGGCTTTATTATAGTGTATATTAATATTTCGGGATATATTATGTAATTATGACAGGGATAACGGAAAAGATCTGTTTATTGAATTGTCAATGAGTTCGGGAATTCTATCAGTAGTAGACCTTGGTTCGACCTTAATATTATAAGAAATGCGATTACGTCCAACACACACTCGCTATAAGGGCATCGGAATAATAAATGTCCTTTATTTATCCTACGGAATTCTATATTTGTCCTTAAGTACACGTGGGGCCAAGCCTGGTAATAAAGTTTATGGCAGGCTGGAATGGTGCAAGCAGAATTCTAAGAAGTGTTTCCTTTAAAAGCTTCCACTTAATTAAAATCAATTTCAGGTTGATCAAAATCACAAAAAACTAAGGCGCGTTCACCAAAAGCTAAGGTGCATATTGGTCTCTAATACATTGGAACATTTTAGAATGGAAATAATTTGCGATTGAACCAAAAATGAGCATGATTTAATTTAACTTAGTAAATCATTATTTCATAAAATATTAATTTAATATTAATTATCATTTATATGAATAAAATTATTTTAAATAATTTTTGTTAATAACAAGATTTATGTGCAAATAATAAACACAGCATATTTGTTAATCAAAACTCCCCAGAACATTCGCACTTAAGAAACTAATTTGAAAATATCGCTTTCCGATCACGCTTCATTAAAACTTGAACGATTATCTCCCGAATTCACTCCGCATTATGTCGCTCGCTGATCGCAGCTTGAGCACTATTACCATTCGCCCTCCCCGGAATGTTCTAGAGCGTTGTAAATGGCTTCAAAACACTCCAATAGACTCCAAATTTTTCTTCACTACACAACGTTCGATGGAAAGGTTCGAAACAAAATTTTTTATGTTAAAAATTCTTGAATTTATTTTGCATTACTAATGGATATATTTGGGGTATAAAAGCAAAGGCAGCAATATCAAAAAAAATGCATTATCGAGGATTACTAATTTTTTATGTACTAAATTTCAATTTCATAGGAAGCATAGCCCATAAATTTATAGAAAATATAACACTGATGAGGTCTACATGACTAACAAAGTATTAAAAAAGGTGAATTTAATATAAGATTTTCATCTTTTTATTAAATTAAATAAAAAAAATAATAATTAAACATCTTCTTCCAAATAAAATAAAATATTTTAGAAACACAAAAAATAAATAAAAGGGGTAAATATATAACATATTGAATTCAGTTCATTTTAAATTATTAATCCTTGGTGACTGCATTCAAAACATTTTTTGATATCGTGGCCCATACTTTATATTATGTAGACCAATTTATTTATTTATTTTTATATATTCGGTAAACCAACAACTAACAATAATTAAGTCAATACAAAGAATGTGAAACATAAAAGAAAATTAGAGGTTTTCACGGGTAGTGACAAAATATCGTATTTGCGTGGTGTATATATGTATGATATAGTATATTGATAAAACTATATATAATTGATTTAATGGCAAATAACATATATTTTATTTGAAAAATGGATCGGAAAGCAAGCGTTGCATATGTGAAAGGTTATTTTGAAATAAGTCTAAATTATACTTTTTTGTGAGTGCATTAAATTTGTTGCAAGTTTGCCACAAGTATGAGTTTTGCCTGTAGTTAGAAGAAACAAGGGGAGTAAAAAGAAGAGGGTTGATTCTTAGAACTTTAGGAGGAACATTGATCAAGAGCTTGGATAATAATTCAGGACAACCTATTGTGCCTGAGGATATTTTTAGCAAGAATTTTTTTATATTTTGTTATTTATTAGAGACACTAACAATAGGTACATGATACTCTGATAATAAACATTATAGTGAAAACTATGCCCATTATTCCAATTACAAGTGTCTTCGGCACGCTCTAGTAACATGTATTTTCGCAATTAATTATATTTTACATATACATTTATGTGTATTGCATAATTTGTGTTTGAATGTAGTGCGATTAGTATTTAATAATTGATTTAATGGATCTATAGGTTCAGGTCATCGTTTAGAAAATGGATGTTGTGTATGAGTGAGTTTTTGAACGAAGATAAGGTATCTGTAAGAATATCAGCATCAATGTTAGGGTCAGCACAATACAAATTATATGTGCGACACAACCTTGTGATGGGAAAAAAGTAACCGACATTATTAGTGTGCTGGCTTATTCTAAAGAACTCCGGGTGTCTTACACGGCGTTTAACATGCAAATTTATATATCAGATAGAGAGAGAGAATCAATAGCTCCGCTGAGAATCTTGTGTAGCACAACGAGATCGGATATTTTCCGTCGGGACTAAAGTTTGTGCATCTTGAAAAAGGTAAGTCGATCTTCGTAGCTGTGAAGGTTGTAATATTTCGGGATATATTACGTAATTATGACAGGGATAACGGAACAGATCTGTTTATTGAATTGTCAATGAGTTCAGGAATGCTCTCAGTATTAGACCTTGGTTCGACCTTAATATTGTATATTATAAGAAATGCGATAAAGTCTAACACACACTCGCTGTAAGGGCATCGGAATAATAAATGTCCTTTATTTTTTAAGTCTGCTATTTCACGACGTCTTTGTAAAGGTTGTAGGTGATGTTTTTTGCTAATTTCAAGATATTTCTCTGGTGTAAAGTTTAATTTCAGCCGATAAACGCTTAGGTACTTGACACAGTTCGCAAACGCCATCTCTACATTCTCCGCCGTAAAATACGAAACGTTCGCGCGTTACGAAAGTACGCGAAAGAAATAAACTTTCTTCTAAAGATTCGTCGTGAGGTTAACCTTTGAGTTTTCTCCTCGTTTTCCTGAATTCCCAATGAAAATTTTGGAAACTTCCCTTTTCCAAAGGTACATTGTCGGCAAGCCTCCGCGCCACGCAGAACGAACGAATAATTCCACCGTTAACGTATACGTGTTCCGTATTTTTAATTTGAGTAGTTTAGACGTACATACGTTGCCTGTGGCATGTAAAACCTGCGTGGCGGGAGCCTACTTGCAAAACACAATATTTTATTTTTTTCTTCAAAGGGATTTACATTGACAGTACGTCAGTCAAATAAAATTCTCGAAAAAACAGACTTCAATGGCCTGTCTTTTAACATCGTCTTGTTGCGGTATACCAGGAATATAATAATATTTTATTTAAATACGATTCAGAGTATTTTTTTCTTTGTTTATCGAGCAACACAAATCTACGCATTTTCGAGTGTCACCAAATTTCAATTTCAAAGGCATCTGATGAAAAATCGAAATAATCAATTAAGGGATTCGTGGTGTATTTTTTTCGTAACTTTTGACAGGATTGTAATACATTTTTTAGGATGTTTAATAAACATAAGTTTTTATAAACTATCCCTTAAATGTTAAAAGGTTCTCAGACGACATAGAATGCCAATACTATATGATCGCTCACTCCATAAAATCTAATTAACTATAAAAGAGTTAAGGTTGTCATTACGGCCGTTAGACATATTTAACTGTAACTGGTTGCGGATATTTTATACGAACCGTATGTTTTTCCGAAAAACGATTCTCGACGTTTCGTTGAATTCTTATTCAATGTCATCAGGAAGACGACTTTTACCCGCAGGGCGGACTGTTAATTAACTATAATTTTAGATTCTCGAAGCAACGCGATGCGTCATTTATATATCTACAAAAGGAGACCGGCCGGCTACTGCGCTTGAGTCATTGTTGACGTTCAACCAGTGCGATATTAGCAGCGTCAAAACCGTAGTGAGTGCAATATGGCCAGCGCGTGATTAATCGAGTGACAGATATTGGGACGGACAAAGTTGAACGGAATTTTCTCGAAAGCGATTAAAGCGATAGAAATAGCATAATAAGTGCTAATAAAGAAACAGGGTTATAATAAGTATGTTAAATATTCTAGCAACCATGCTCCGATTTAATTCGTGCTCAGTGACTTTTGTGAAACTAATGAATACTTTGTTTACGTTTATGTGTATTACATATCCATATAATCAAAAAATGTTTTGTATGCAGTCACCGAATAAATTTGCTGTCATGGGTCTTTCTACATTTAATCTTTGACAATGATTCGGAATTCTGCCACTGCCATGTGCCTTTCTTAACGCCAGGCGGCGCTGCTGCATGGGCGCGCTCCGCGAAACGAATCTTTTTTGCGGGCTGTTATCGGTGTCGATCGCAAAAAGACACCGCTCGGGATTTGTCGTGTAAATAGTCCGGAAATTGACGCAGGATTTGCATAGTTATTAATATTATGTGTACGAATGTGTAAAATGTCTCGCGGCAAGTAAGCTTCAGTGTTGTGTGGATGGTTCCAGCGTTTATTGCGTATAGCCGGCGAAATCGTATAAGTTTTAAATGGCCGCCGTCGCCGCTGAATAAAAGGTTAAAGTAATCACGGAAATAGTGTTTTAAACGCCGATATTGTGATTTTATTTAATAATTAAGTGAATTTGTATAAGTTTTCCCACGATTAACAGTGAATTTGTACTGTAAGATTGTGTAAAATGTACAATCGTACAATAAATACAGTTGTTTATCATAATTAATAAAAGGCGTCGCCAACCAGTGAATTTGTTAAAGTTTTCCAACGGTTAACCACGAATTTGTACTATAAGATCGAGGTCCATGTACAATCGTTCAATAAATAGAGCTGTTTATCATAATTAATAAAAGGCGTCGTCAACCAGTAAATTTGTAAAAGTTTTCCAACGGTTAACGAATTTGTACTATAAAATCGAGGTCCATGTACAATCGTTCAATAAATACAGTTGTTTATCATAATTAATAAAAGGCGTCGTCAACCAGTGAATTTGTAAAAGTTTTCCAACAATTAACAACGAATTTGTACTATAAGATCGATATCAATGTACAATCGTACAAAAAATACAGCTGTTCCTGACGAGTCTCCCGAACACCAGCCGGCCAACGCCGACCTTGGCTAAGGGCGGCCCTCTCTAAGTCAAGTAGGAGAAAAGAGACCATTGTTTCTCGTGTTACCACCCATGTTGAGTGGCCATTCCCCCCAAATAACAGGTGAAAAGTAGTTAATCTCTGTGAACTTCACATCTGACTCCCTCTAGTATCCTGCGTTCTGTCTTAACCTATACATTGCTTGAAGTAAAACAATTGTTAAGAATTTAAATCTAAATTAATTTTAAGCAGATTAACTATAGGTTACTAAATTTTTAAAGCGGTTGCAACCCACTAGGATTTTAAGTATTGATGAGAATATGTAGTGTCATTTTTCTTGTATTTACAACTGTACCATTTACAAAAACTTGTTCTAATATAATATTGTACTCAAGATTTTTCTTTCATTTACTTCCCGATACCCACCAAACACACTCGTGAACCAGAACTACCCTGAAGATTGATGCAATGTTGCCAACTGAGCTGGTCCAGGAATATCCTTTCCGCCATTGGGAAATGAATTTAAATATGAAATCTGAGAGAGTCAAAAATAATTTATAATCTTTTTTTATACTACTACATTCACTATATTTCTGTTTTTATTTTGTGAAAGGTTACAAAATTACTTGATATGAAAATACCTGTATCTCATCGCTAGGTAGCGCCTCTTGTGCGAAAATAATAAAATCAAAAATAAGAAAATTGTGATGAGTGACAGGAAAAGTATTTCTATGAATAAGGCTCACGGAGGTCGACCTGACAAAAATATTTTCAAAGAATGATTCCCCGAAATAGGTCCTTTGATTCGAAAATATTCTGTTTGAAATATTCATACGAAACCAAAGAGCCCGCAGCGTAGGATTAAAGTCGTTTGATTTTCAAACACAGGGCTTCATCAATATTTTTTTAGACGCAAATAATGTATTTCAAAGAAATCTTAATTTTTTATCTAAGAATTTGTAAGTATAGAACAGAAATCCTTATTTTATTAGGTTTGGTTAGTTTTCTCAGAATATTAATGAAGGTAGGTAAACAGTAGGTACCTTTTGTTTCCGAAAATGAACTGAAATGGATTGAAAAAACGTGGTTTGTGAAAATGATTTTGTGGTTGATTATTAATATGTAAAATTAATATAAATATACTTTTTTTTCACCATTTACATGTTGAAAATATCAAAGGCGAATAGTCCCTTCAGGTCAGGATATAATGTAAATTAATAAATTAAAAATCCATAATCGAAGTATATTGGAAATGATAAAATAATTAAGTATTAATTTCAATTTATTAACTTTGTATTAACTACTTAACTAGTAACTCTACGTCTACCGGTTTCGATACCACTGTATCTTCATTAGGACGGACGCAAACTAACTATCCATTACTTATACTAATGTCCAACCACAAAGTTAACGCTTTACACATCGAAAATAATTAAGTACTAAAATGAAAACAAATTTAAAATATAAATATTTGTAGGACAACATGCGGTCGAAATTAAGTACTTGAGAGAAGTGGCAGGAGTTACGAAATGGTATCGACTCGACGACCCTAGACGGCCTAAACACAACTCTTCATAGAAAAATCGCAACTGAGATGGCTTGGGCACCTACTAAGAATATCTGATGATTCCTGAGGGAAGACATCCAAAGGGCCGTCCCAGACACAGTTGGGCGAGGCAACTCCAAAAACTGTGAGGAGAAAGGATGGGACTACAATGTACAGAGGCCGCACAATCGCACAAGACAGGGACGAATGGAGACGCCTTGTCGATGCAATGAGTCCCCGACCCGACTAGGCCAAGGGGATGAAGATGAGATAAAAATTATTTGTAAAAAGGACCTGATTATTTACAATTTTATTTATTATTAACGATTTATTTATTACTTCTTAATTATAATGTCGTTATCTTTGTAGTTAGATATAATTACTATGGTTTTTTGCCAGTTTAAGTGTAATATGAGTGTGTGTTCCGGAAGGAAGAATATATCCACCCGTCCAGAGACAGATTCTTCGTGTCGACACGTGACGTGTATCGTATGAGTGCGCGAGTAATGTGTGAGATGTGTCAGCAGAGGCAGGATAGGTAGATATGTACAGGGTGCCCTCACGATTTAAAATGTTAATTTACTGACGCAAATTTACAAAGGTGGCGTGGAGTACAGTAAATATTGAGTGCGATGACTACGGCTGTCAGCAAAAGAGTAGTTGTACTTGCGGGCAACGAGGACCTAATTGGTTGAATAAAGCCCCCTGATTGGTGGATGCCGGCTCGATGCGTACGGCTAGAAAACGCTGCGGATCTCGACTACCACAGTTTAAACAAATTGTTTTTTTTTTTAACTTTTGCCAACTTATAAAATGATAGACATTTGAAATTTATATAAAACTTTGCCAACTGTGGTGTAATTATATATATTTATGTAAAATTTTTACTAGAATTATAATACGAACTTAAAAAAGCTAAATTCAATACCTTCTGCCTATATATTATATAATAAAAAAATATTAATTTAAATTTAAATTCTAGTAATTATATATATAAATCTATTGTAAAAAGCAAATACTGTAAAGCCATCGGCCTCAATTGAGAAGAAGAGAGCGCCCATGAAAGGAACATTTTTCTACTAAACTTTATAATTCTACTTTAAAAAATAAATTCGAATCAATTGACTTTGTTTTGCCTTTCGACACATTTGTCCAATAAAAAATATAAAATAAATTAAACACGTTTACTTAGTATAAAATCACTGTTTATTATTTAATATGCCAAACGGTTTTGAATTATTCCGGTAACTCGTTAAATAATTATAATGAACATATTTAGACTTTAACGTGATTTTTTTCAAGGAAAGAGCTTTAAAAAGGCTGGTTGTCAAATCAAAGTAATTTTTTTAGCCTGTATTGTAACGTAGAGTCCTTAGACGCCCTCTGGTTGTCATAAAGTTAGGACGTATTTTTTACTTAAAATATAAAAATATTTTTGAGAAAAATACTCTCAAAGGAGTATAAATAACAACCAAAACAAAGTGTGAGAAGCGAATTTTACAAGCTGGGTGAACAACGGGGTATACATTGTGTTTGAATGAGAAAATATTTTGCAATCTCTCTGCAATGATTTCATTTGAATGTAAGTAATAAATATAATTGAGTGCAATTTATCTCCGTAATGAAGCACTTTGCAGTTAAAAATATTTATTCAGACTCTTTTTATAATTTAATTTTATTAGTAAACTGATTAATTAGATAATTTTTTTTATACTTATTACAAGCATTGAAATATCAACTTTAAAACAACAGGTTCGGCAAAAATATGCGTAATTAAACAATAATAAATTAAAAATTACTCAGAATATTTTTGAGTATGTCCAAATTTTTAAATGAAAATACTGGTAAAAAAAGGAGTTTTATAAATTGAAATAATATTTCTGGCGTATACTGGTGTAATAATAGAAATTCAGATGAATTCCATTAGATAAGATAAAGTATATAGCTAAAAAACTCCAAAATCAAATATAGATGTCTCATTTAGCGACGTCTGTGGTCATTCAAGGGGAAGGAAAAAGTTTTGTGGCCGGCCGCGGTGAGGATCCTTGCAACTCATATGTGAAACGTGGCGTTTTATTGAAATATATACAACTTCCAAAAATTAATAGACATGGTATTCTATCATGGGTGGAAATGGCGAATGTTACATATGTGTAAAGTGACCACTTAAGCCAACCGTACGATAGGACGTAAGTCCTATGTACACCCATAAAGACTTCTATACCTACTCTCCCTTAATAAAAATATACAGTTTCGTCTCTATGAGACATCTATAATATACGTTAATTAAAATTTATTCTTAAACTAGTAAAAATGATGCCACCCATCAATTTAATGTGGTGTGTCACACATATTTGTGAACAAAACACTCACAGGAAAGCATGAAAAAAGGTCAACTAAAAATGTGTAACAAAAAACTAAACAAAAATTTTGTAATTTTGTAATTTATATGCAAAAGAGAATCGTCAATAAATAATTGAAAATATTTGACTTGGAAGACTGAAAGATCAAAAGTCAATGTCAAGTCAACGTAGCACTTCAAAGCACATGAAGCCTTGATCAAGTATGAAAGACAAGAAAAACATAATCTCTCCGCTGAATTCAAATATTGAAATAAGAAATGTCATTTAATTATTGACTTATACAGTTGTTGTACATTATAAAGTCATTTTATAAAGTACATAACAAAACGGATAATGTAATTCTTAATGGAGATTTAAGATAACGGTCTAGAATGTAGATGTCAAAGACAAAATAGTATATTATTTATAATCTGCACAGTACAAAAAGGCTCTAATTATAGACGGAGATGAGACAGGAGGATATCGCAAATGTCCTGCAAGGACAAAGAAATATACGAAAGATATTTGGAAATATCTGACGAAAATTGCTGTGGCAAAATCTCTCGATAGTACTCCTGACTCTGGGCTTTCTATTGGGAAGTTTAAACACGAACAATTCTCTAGATGTATGGAGTCACCAGATTTTATCCTTGGTCTATCGTATCGGTGGACTTCCAATGAGTTTCTTTTGCCTGCTGGTTGTGAACTCTTAAATCAGAATGTACATCAAAATGTGTATTTTCCATGGATCCAAGCCCGTCTATTCCTTTTCACAATAGAAAAAAAACTGGTTTGCGGAAAAAAAAGGAAAATTACTTATCAATGGACAACTATATAATGGAAGATAAATTTATGATATATTTCTTCTTTACAAAATTGTAAATAATATGTTGGACAGCTCTAACCTTGTTGTGTGTATCAATTATAATATCCCGTCCTTACAAGAACTCGACAAATTGCCACACTTCATTGTCACAATTCCAGTACTAATTATCAGTCAACTTCAGTGATTAGCAGAATATTAAAGACTGGTAATAAATTTGGTTATACGGTTGACGTTTTTAATGACAATCTATTAAAAATAAAGATTACACTTCTTTAGACAATACTACTTCATTACTAACTTCAACTGTTAATATATAGATACATGTAATGATGTGCAATATATATTTTTTATAAACATTACTGCTCTGTATTTTATATTTTTAATTTTTATACTCATATCTTAATGCTTATACCTGATTTTTACTTTCACTGCTTATACCTTTTTATTGCTTATACATGTACTTTATATTTATATATTTTATAATTTACTGCTTTGATGCACAAATGATATTATTTTATGTACATACTTTTTGAATTTTATGTAAAAGCCTATAATGGGCGTAAAAAATTAAATAAAAAAACTAAAAAAAAACTAGATAGCTCAAAACCAGAGACAAAAAAATATAATTGTCCAAACAAAGGTAAATAAGTGTTAATTACTATCAAGAAAAAACTTAGGAAAATATTCAAGTAACAGGCGGCAGACTTCTTCAATTAGAGGATTGTCAAGCTCCGATCTGAAAAATTCTTCAATTTTCATCGGTTTATATAGAAAAGTAGATATTTCATTGATTGTAAAGTATTCTAGTTACAGTATAATATTATTGATTTAAAAAAAATGATTCAAGGTTTATAAATGGCACTCGTAGACTATTAATTTTTCTAGGACGATTTCAGAATCAAAGGGCTTAAGAGCCGATGAGAAAATTCGATGGAATTGTAATGACTTATTTCTAACACCAGGGAAATAAAATAATTTATTCGGAATATCTGTGATTACGATTGAAATGTTTCCACCGAAAGTCTCGCGATTCCACAGTCACACGATTCTACGAATTCAATAAATTGTCACTGTCTCTTGCGCTAATGCTCAAAATAGCGCAAAACCTACGCAGATAGCAAGGGAGGTTGTGTAGGTACTGTACTTATAGATAAAATGTAAACTCCCACGTACTGAAATCTGTATCAATATATAAAGAGGTAAACTTTGTGAATTTGTAAGTTTGGATGTAGAAGGTAATCTCCGAAACTACTGATTCGATTTCAAAAATTCTTTATTTCTTTGAAAAATATAGTTATAAGCTATATATTATCCAGTTATAATAAAAGGACTTATCGTTGTGATCTTTTTTACAGCTTAAGTCAAGGAAAAAATGGTCTGGTGAATGCGTTTCTTACGAAGCTGCCTTAACAGTAAAAGATACATTAATGCTTTTTACAGGCAAACTGTAAGACTCAAAAAGGCCTATAAAAAGTTCATAACAACAAATTGATAAAATATATATTTAAAATTATTTTCAATCTGTCGGGGGTAATTTAAGTAGATAATGTTAAATTATTATCAAAATAAATTTTCTTATCGTCAGGGAAATTGTATGTTAATAAAAATTGCCATTCATATAACATTATTTGGATGAGTAGTTTAGACTACAGAGATTTTTCACTGATATCCTTGTAGTCTCAAACTGAATTCCACGTGGGCGAAGGTAGTATAAAGATATAATCTTACAAGGAAGTTGTTTTATCTGTTGCATCAATGATCATATTGTCAATTGCAATAAATATTTATTTCAGAATATTGATTTGCCTTTTGATTTGAATTCATATTGCTTTGTGAATGAAGAATATTATATGTACGTTCTAAAGAGTCGCGATAATGGGTAGAAGTATCCGATATTTATATTTAAAAATTAAATAAAATATACTAAGTATTGAGGTGATTTTGATGCGATCTGTTATTTAATTTTTGTAAAGAACGTTTTAAGCATGTATAACATTACTTAATTTTTTGTAAAATCCCTGAAGGGCGTTTATAAGTAAATAAATATTTAAAAAAATAATTTTAAAGATTCATTATAAATACAGTGGGTAGGTACCTACATTGCTTCATTCTTTTCAGATACAATATATTTTGTGAGTCTACTTAGATGCCAAATTACGTACTTGTGCACCAGTAAATTGAACTGGCTGAGTACCATGCCACGCCACGAAAAAAAGGATGAAATGAAAAAATTTAAAAAAGAAAAGAAAATAAATAAACAAAAAAATAAGTCAAAAGGTACGGACGGTACATGAAGTTACGGACACATAAAGAGACAGATTTTAAGTATAATTGGGATTAAGCGATTAAATTTATTAACTAATATTTTTTCTTCTGAATGAAGGCTTGAACTTTGCGGTGAGATTATTATTAAAATAAAACACAAATCACTTTGTTTTTACCACTTTATTAGATTAAACAATCTACATGTTTCGAGAACAATGTTCTCTCCTTCAGGATTGTTGGTGTACTAAAAATTGAAAAAGTTAAACTGTACAAATGTGTTATGGTGAAGGGGTGGATGAGGGGTGGGGGGGGGGGGAGTCAGAGGTGTTAATTATTATGGAATGTCACCTGGAGAGGATGGAATCTTAAGTGGAAAAATATTCAATAGAGGGTTATGCAATTTTTTTTTAAATTTATTAGTTTTAAAATGGTTTTGATTTATTCCGTATGCTGTGCTATTTTATTATTGACGCACGATGGGTAGGGTATTGCTCAATCGTACTGGAATAAAATTTTATTATTATTATTATTGGTGCACGCCATCTTCGCTCTGGCGTCGACAGAGCTCCAGTACTTTAGCTGATTTGATGTTGTAATGCCGAACATTTTAATATATCCCCTGTTGGAATGATGCTAATTGATGCACAGTTGATGAGATAAGCCATGGTAATCACATCAACACCAGCCATTTTATGACCACTTCATCTTATTCTTCTTCCTCAGCCTTCATCTCTCTACTGCTGAATATGGGCCTCTTCCATACCCTTCCATCCTTCCTTGTTACTTGCTAGTCGTAGACATTTCTTCTCCTCCACAGGGTCTATATCGTCGGCCCATCTCTTTTGAGGTCTTCCGGCGCCTCTTTTATATTCCCAAGGACTCCATTTCAGAGTCCATCTTGTAGCATCTTGCCTTGCAACATGTCCTGCCATTGCCATTTTAGCTTCACTATACGATCCATGATATCCACCACTCTACTTCTGTACCTAATTTCAATTCTATCTCTTAGGCTTATCTCTCCATGGATTGTTGTGTGCAATCGACAATTTTCTGACCAGTTTCATTTTTTTTTGTTTTTCACGCTACAACAGGCCATGTGGTTTAATTACTGTAGCGAAACAGTACCGTAGTATATTTTAACATTGGCACATCACTTTGATTTCATCCACTTTCATGCACCTTCTCATGCATGCACTTCCACCTACGTTTCTAATATTCATAGCTTCATCTCTGTGAGACTTCTATAATTGATCATTACAAAATTTGGTTTATATGATCAAGTTAGGACTATCCCTGTTGTCTTAAACACTCGATCCATATATGTATTTTATTTTCTATCCTTGCCTTTCTTATATATTCCAAATTGTGAAATCATCCAAGTGATCCATTATTTTTTTTATTTAAGTTAAGTTCAAAGAGCTCTTCTATTAATTTTATATCTCTCGCATCGTTTTATTTTAAAAATCAAAAATAATATTGTGTTATATTAAAGAACACATTCTTACTGTAAAGTTGCAATTTTTTCAGAAAAAAGTTCTGTGAAATTTAAAACCAAATTAATTAATCAATTAGAAAGACATACAGAAAAAAAGCCCGGAAAGGAGAAGATCCGTGGTTCGAATCCCGGTAGCAGCCAAATATTTTTTCATGGATTTGATTTTTCTGTATGTCTTTCTAATTGATTAATTTATTTGGTTTTATAATATTGTGTATTTGCTTTGGTATAAAGAAATTTGTTCCAAAATTTGTTACTAACGGTAGTGCTGAATGCTCTCTCGCAATAATTTACCAACAGCCACGTGTTGGTACTATCAGTTTTCTTGCAGGCGACTATGCAGACAATTTTTATTCGTGTACTTTTATATTCAGGAATGCGAAATCAGAAATTATTCGTAAAACAACTGAAAACAACAAACCAGCTGTTTGAGTTAATAATGAAGAAAAATATCACAACTTAAAACGAACTGTGCAAAATTTGAAGACAACAAATAGACTTGATATTTTATTATTATTATTATTTAATTAAAAAATAGACAAATTTAAGATTGAAAAAAAAGATTTTTACTAAAATATAAAAGTTGTTTCTTAATCCTATTCAATTTTTTTAACGTTTTTAATTCAATATTATCCTCAAGAAAGTTTACCAATTTTTAAGCTTATTTAGCTTAATTTAATAAAAATAGAAATGCTGAGTCATCTCAATATTGCTTGATGAAAATATTTATTTGTTCAGTCTCAGAGAAAGATTGCACTCTAGTTAGAAATACAAATAAAGAGAGAGCGAGAGCTTGCGTTATCCTTTTTAATAGCCATACCCCTTTTTTCTCCTGTTTAGGTGGCCTGTTTTGAAACATCACACATTTCTTATTTTTTTTATCTTCTTCAGTGTGATTATAATTATATTTGATAGTGTCTGGCGTTATTCTTCGCCATGACATGGATTCGCCCACGGACATGGCATCATATATTTTGGGTGACACAGGGCTGCCAAGTTTCTCACCCACCATGTTATATTAAACTCACCACCGTAGTTATTAATAATACTGGTAGCTAATTAATATTATCCATCGGCCGTTCCAACTTCCACCATCTGGATTTTGCTGTGGTTTGGCTGAGGGCCATGATATGACATCCATATATATATTTATAACGATCCACACAAATTTGGAATCGACTGGGTTATTCTCATAAACCCTGGAAACATCGAGAAAGCGACATTCCCTTTATAAAGGGATCGGCCGGCTACTGCGCATCAGTTGTGTGCGTCGTTGACTGCGTTCTAGCACGATAGAAATCGGCAGACAAGCGAACTGTGCAGCGGTATGGCCAGCGCATGTATTTCAGCGATAGTAAATCGAGGAAGTACCTACAGGCGGGCGAGAAGTCTTCTAGTGATAAAAATGAATCGCAGATAATTAGTGCAAATAACGAAATTGAATAAGTGTTGTGTGAAATACTTTAGAAACATTTATAGTTAGTGAATTTAAGAACATTGCTCCGCAGCGCTAACTAAAAGTTTAAATAGTTTTTTATTTGACTCAGCTATGTCCTGTGACAATATTAATATGTATTTAGTTTCCGTTTCTTTAGAGGTTAAGTTATCAGTACGTTACATAGTTTTTTACAACTGTAAGTTACAAGTACACAACATCGTAAAAAACTTTTTATATTCCTTAAACAAACCATGATTTCTAAAATCATACGGAATTTTTTTCCTAGAAGGTATTTATTTTATATAAAACACTTTTCAGTTTTGGTAACATTATTGACGTTGATGTTTACATCAGTGGATTTAAAAAAAAGCCTTTTTGGTAGAACCTCTCGTCTGTAACATCGAACATCAAACGAGATGAGCTTGTATCGCTACTCAGGCAATATTGACAGCTGTAACACTTTCAAGTCAAGATTTTCATAATGATTTAGTTTTATTTTTTTATTTACTTATTTGGTTGTCCAACAGGAAGACATTAAGTGTCTTGTTGGCGTAGTGGTCATGACGCTCGCCTAGTGATCTGATGGTCGGTGATTTAGTTTAGTTTGAAAAAAGTAAAAATATTGATGCGATACGTATTCCGTGTTTGCATCTCTATTTAAAAAAATAATAACATACTAAAGAAAAGAAAATAAAAAATCTCACAATAACATGTGATTATAAATAATATAAATTTAACAGTCACAGTGATTATGGGGAGTACAAATAGTGATCATAAGTAATACGTATAATGTATATAATGCACATGGTGAGTGAGAATGCCAAGTTTCCAGTATCTGCCTCAAAATACGACGATTTTCCTCAAATTTGGTTTTAAAAAAGGTTATTTTTTTTTGAGCATATACAAGGGATGAGAGAGAATTCCCCATTAATGGTATAAAAGGTTGAAAGGGAAAATTGGATTTGAACTGACAACCCTCGCCTGTTTTCAAGAGTGTCTAATTTATGAAATAAGTTCGAATAGTTCAGTATACAAGGTGTAACAGAGCTAGTCCACAATACTTTACAGGTGGATTTCTGCCTTAACTATGAGTCGAAAAAATTCTGGCAACCATGACCTTAATATCAACAGTTAAGGAGATATGCGGTATCAAAATTAGCATTTTTATATTATAATAATATTTCTGACTTATTTTTTATAAAGCGTTGGACTATTATTACAGTAAATTATTTCTAATATGAAAATTCATTTTCTTCAATATAAGTCAAATAAAATATAAAACCTTCCAATTCCAATTGGATTTTTTCAAGGTTCTTATTTTTTTATTTAACTTTTATTGAAACGAATGGATTTTTTGTAATCGATATAAGTTACTGTAATGATATTCCAACTTTTGAAACAAAAATACATATTGATATTGCATAATTCCAAAACAACTGATAGGTCATGGTTTCTTGAACATTTTTGACTCATAATCTAGGCAGAAATTCACCTGTCAAGTATTGTGAATAAGCTCTTTAACACCCAGTATTTTTTTATTTGAAACTTCTTTGCTATTATTTTTAATATATTGTTGTACAAGTGTGGAGTTTTGTCGGAGATATTCTTGTGAATTTCCTGGTGATGGTGAATTTCTAGATATCATTAGATATTTGATTCACCATTATGTATTAAGTTTAGCTTATTCGATCTTGAAAATAAATATTCATTTTCTGAAATTTTAATGTATTTTTAACTATATTATTCCTACAAGGAAATTTCTATCATCGAGGCTGGAGAACTTAAAAATTAAACTAGATTTTACCATGCCCTATGTAGTAAAGTTTTGGCACGTAACATCAAAAATGAAGTCTGGCGCAAAAGATAGAATCGGATACGAGATATCCTAAGTGAAAAATGAAGGAGGTAAGAGATCTTTCAATTTCGGGAATGGTAAACAACCACAGATTCTATGAGAAAAGTGAAAAGAAGGAGATCGCAGCGGGTGAGATACACAACGAGTAGACGAGTAATATGCACAAAGACCTTTTACACAATCCAAACGACTTAGATGGAAATAGGTATTTAGAAGAAGAGGAAACAGGGGAGGAAGATGATGATTGAAATGAGGAATATTTTACTGATGGGTTAAAGTATCCATCACAAGGCTTAAATGGAAATGGACTAGACATACAATCAGGAAAACAGAGAAATGGTCAAAAACAATAATGTATTGGTTCACAAGTGACAAGAAAAGAAAACGAGGTAGGCCTTCTAGAAGATGGGTGGATGAGGTCAAGGCTACAGCAGGTGGCGCGTGGACCAGAATAGCAAAAGATAGGGAGGAATAGAGGAAATTGGAGGAGGCTTTTGCCAATAGGCATACAGACGGAACTGCCATGTCTTAAATGTTAATTAATGTCTGAATAAAGGCTTTTATTATTATTAATGATAATAATTTTAATACATTTTATCAAAAAGAAGAAAGTATTATTTTTCCTTGAAATGAAAGGGTTAAGCGTTATACCATGTACATATTAAGAGGTTTTAGTAAGCTTCAAAATTAAAGGGCTTTTCGTTTCCGTTCTTTTTAAAGGAAAAGTAAATGTACATAAAATAAATATTACTTATTTGAATCGTAACATCATTTCTGATTTTTTTTCTTTTTTGTAATTTCCTGTACTTTCATCTAAAATAAAGCAGTATTTTTTTAAAATCTATTTACTTAAATTCTTGAATAAATATTATTTTATTTAAAAACGTGGGCATTTTTTTTGAGGTCAGTAACACGACTGACTGCTGGTGTTTTATTTTAGTGATTAATGGAAATGTGTTTACTTAGGCGGGGGCGAATTTTGTTTTCCAATCTAATTTTTCATATTATTAATTTTATTTTATTTTATTTATAAGACACTCACAGAATTACTGGGTACTCACAGGGTGTATAAAAATAAATAAAATATTTCAAACTTAGATACAACCATATCAAGAATATTTGCTCTTACAGGATACTACTATACGGGGAATACTTACCCTTATAAGACTCTTTACTATACCGGAAATATTTGCTCTTACAGGACACTACTATACCGCAAATACTTGCCCTTATAGGACTCTCAACTATTCCGGAAATACTTGCTCTTAAAGAACACTACATACGATACTATACACACTAAGACACTCAACTATAATACGAATACTTTCCCCGGAAACTAAAATCGGAGAAAGGGAAAAAAATAATGAAAGGGTCAAAATAAAAAGCAAGTTCACAACGGTTCTAGTTCAAGGAGAGAAAAATTATATCCATCATTTTCTTCCAAGTTCAAGGAGAGAAAAATTCTACTAGCATATTCCAAGTATAAGAAATCATTTAGTTCGGATATGCTCCTACAACGAAAAATTAACGAATTTAAAAACTTATTCCCAATGCGATGCATGCGGTGAATTTAATAGTTATTCATGTGGGTCCCTACAAAGAACACTTCGTCATGTTTGACTTGGTATATAAAACGAGACCATCTGAATAAGTTCAAGGCAGTCCAACATATTGTTAATAATTATGAACAGAAATACTACATATCTCGCTGACATCTCTTCTGTTTGATAATTTTTTCAAATGAAGTATATAAATTCTTTAAATTATTAGAATGTATATTTTATATTGGAATGCGCATTTTCAAATTGATAAATCTCAAGAATTTATGTTGAACTCTTTCTATTTTCCTAGAGAATTTGTCATAGTAATGAGACTACAAAGTTGAGTTGTATTGTAAAATTGTTACTGTTAAAATCCTTAAATCTTAATCAAATAACGGTAAAATACTTTCCATCAATAATATAATTTATCTTTTTCTCTTCCTAGTAGGTATATGCTCAATTTTATTATTAAAATGCATTATCGAATATTATACAAATAAAACTTCTATAGGTAACATTGCTCTAATACCTCATTTTATATGTCAAAATTTCCCTCAAAATTTTTCATCGCTCATTTTATGGTCTAACCTGCAATTATTAATGCGTCGCTGCACAATTTTTACAATTTTTTTAGAAAAATTCCGGTAAGTACTTTTTTTGCTTTAATACTTTTATAGTTATATTTCATAATATAGTTAATACAGAAAATTCCAGTAAGGGCTTTGTTTTTGCTTTAATATATAAATGATGATATTTCATATAATATTAGCTATAAAAAATAAAAGAAAAGGTCAAACTAATATTGTCAAGTTCCGTTTTGCGGAAAAAATGCTTCAAGGTATTGAAAATGTCATATGACGTTGGATAATAATCATTTTTTTGTTACATTCTTGTTTCCGCCTTTTGTAATTCATAATTTTTTTGTTTGCTTTTTTTTTAGATAATCAATCATTGAACTTTGTTGTGAATTATTTAAACGCTATAAGGATAGTGGTAAATTATTTTCCACTTTGTGAATGTACTAACGGATAATGGAAATATATATTTCCCACCTTTTTTTCAAAAATACCTTTTTTTTTTTTTTTTTAAATTTAATGGCTTGTCACCCAGTAAAAGGATGTTATTGCCAAAAACTAGTCAATAGGTCATCGACATAAACATTACAGCTCAATGCAATTACTCTCTAAAAATCGTAGTAACACTTTCAATACTTCCCGTCGGCAGTCTGTACCTAAAATACCTAAAAAAGTTAGAAAAACTGTTTGATAGTTTTATACTCTATAAACAACAATTTTCCTAAAATGTTTCATTGTTTCACTATTTCCAATCGCCATATATGTTTAAAGGTTAATAAATAAAGAAACAACTTTCAGATACATTTTCATTCCCAAGTTTCATTCATTTCCACGAGTTTTAGTCTTGCGACATTGCAATGTTGGTACTAGCAACAGAGTTTTACACCAAAACACTAATGGTCTGTATTCTAATTGTTGCTGTTCATTATTAAATCGATTATTTATCCTAATGCGAATTGCATTGCCGATTTCAGTTTGTCAATTTCAATTCTATTGCCTCCCCCACGTACTAATCTGCAAATTCGAGAACCACCCTAAAGCATTTAAGTTTATTAAATTCAATTAAGCCCACCGTTAGTAAACCGACATTTCAGGTTTATGGTGCTGGACAGAAATTATTTTGTGTATTGAGTCATGAAATAACCATAGACAAAGTGTGTACACGCTCTGCGTACTACTGCCACCTGGTTCAATCCGTGGAATTAACTTACCTTTGTGGTCTATGGGTAATATAGAACGCACGTGTTGCCTGATTCACTATATATTGACAGAATAAATGAATTATTCAACCCTTCCCTCTCCACATAGATTAACCGAGCCGATTAAATTTCGTGGAAAATAAAATGAACACTTAAGAAAATCTTTAAATAAATAACGAGTGAGCCTTACAGTAGTCGCATGTGATGTATAACATTTGACATCTCACAATTAATAAATCAATTTAGTAGTGACAGAAATCAACATCTAATTTAAATAAAACCTATTTTTTCTTTTTTTTATTAAAAATTAAAAATATCAATTGATTAGAGACAGAAATTAACATCAAAATTTAATATGAAAGTTAATAGCTGTATATTTATTAATTAGTAAATATAAGTAAAGAAAATATATACGCATTTCTTCATTATTAAACTTTTCCGCACTGTGAGCTGTCATTGAATTTTAGCAATGTCGATAAAACAGTGTACTATTTACATTGAAGAATTTCGTCGCTTAAAAAGTATTGAATTTTGCCCAACTGTGAGCTGTCGTATATTAAAGAATTTGGTGCACAGAAAAAATAATTTTTTGTTGGTCAAATGAAATTGCGCACGCTTCCCCGGCGTTTTATTTCCTGTTACGCATTTCCGTCCATTTTCACGAAATCACTGCCACAGATTGCAGGAAAGTGAGAGGAAATATGTTATCCACATCAAAAACGTAATTTGTAAAAGATAACTGGAACACCATTTATTTAATTTATTAAACACGCTTTATTTTATATATTAAATTCACTTGGTTTAAACCACCATATTTTTTTGATAATTGGTTATCGTGTGTTCTTACCATATGACATTAGTTTTACCGATTGGTGTTAGTTACCAAAAATACAATGATGATTTTTTCTTAAATTTAAATTGCATTTCATAACCACAAAGTAATAGGCGATTACAACAATAAAAAGTTTTAATAATATGAAATAAATACGATAAATATTTGATACAAGCCGTAAACCTGTGAAAAATTACGAAATGTAATAATTGCAGGACTTTGAAGCTGAAAATTCATGAAAATATATATTTTTTAAATTGACTTTATTCGCTCTGACCTAAAACCAATTTCTTCGACATGAAACCTTAAATATCTTAATAGCAGCAACTCATTATTGACAGCAATTTCAATGAAAGGTAGTTGCTGATCTATGTTGGTGTTATGATTCCAAGAAGTTACGGATGGATGGGCGGACGTTCATTCAAAATTAAGAGAGTTGATGTTGGTGGTAAGTTGGGATCAAAAATACCGCTTGTAAGAAAACACACATTTCAATTAAGCGAACATATTTTTAAATACATTTTTTCTCAAGTAAATTGAATAGAATTTTATAGATAGTGTCAGTGACTTTTTTTTAAATTATCACATCAAATACTGGATTTGAATCCTGGTAGCGACCACTTCTTTTTTAATACCTGTTTTCGTCCGTCACCTTTTTGTCGTTCATTTATCGTCTGATTCAGTATTTATTGGCAGGATAAGCATAATTATAACCTTTTCTATGCTACACAGGTTTACCGTGCAAATAAATCTTGAATTTTTGTTACAAATGCAAAATAATTTTTTTATCGGGTTATTCATAATCTTCGTTAGAGTTAGAGTTCAGAGTTCAGTTAGAGTTTCCTAGGACATTCTGCCATATGTATATAATTTTATTGATTTAGACATGGTATTTTAAGCCAATATATAGTCACAATATCAACACTTGATCCACCCTGAAGGTTGAAAATAAAAATTAAATAAAAATCTTAAAAAGTAATAGAAAAATTTAATAGTTACTGAATATTGATAATTACACAGAATATGTTTTCTTACGAGTATAAAGCTAGCATTTTGATGATCAAATTGTACTTAAATAAATAAGAAACGTTCAATATTAATAATTTTATAAATTTTGAAATTTATTTGAAATTTTATAAGATACTGTGCTTATATATTCTTAATTATCATAAATAATCGTTAGTTTATTACTTTTACGTAACAAAATCGTTATTATTATTATTTATAAAATATAAGTTATTGTTCTAAAAATATTGTAATCTAGTATATAAATTCTGATATAAATGAATAATAATAACCGATATTTTAAAAAAAAAACACCAAAATATGCATTTGCAGTGATTTTCAGCCTCAATTAGTTTGCAGAGCTTTAAAAAGAGATTTTTTATTAATTATATGTAATTTTAAGAAATTAAAGATGCATTCTTAATTAAAGCATTACAAATTAAACATTAAAGAAAGGCAGTCCATCAACACACCTTCCCTGACACACAAGTAACGAAATCGCAAACTTCCAACTGAACAAGTCCCACTTGTACAGCGCTGCTCGCTGCATCACGCCATAGTCTCATCATCTGAACATTATTAGCCTCATTAGCCGACATTTGGATCCCGCCGCGCTGAATCCCGGGAACGACCGTTGCATCTACTGGAACCCAAAACGGTGGGAACGAAGAATATAATTATACCACTGTTCCACACAGTTACCGAAATGAGCAAATATAGCCAAGGCGTTAATACTGCTCTAACGCTGTTTGGACGTGGCGGGAGAGCCTTCACTGTGCAGCCGATCTAATCAAATATGCATTAAGCTTCCATCCCACCGACCATCACATCAATAGTGGGATCTATTAATATTTTCGCGTGTCGTGTCTGCAGGAGGAATTAATGAAAATGCTGGAATTTAATACAAGTTTATTAATTACTGATTAATTAATTAATCAAATATACCGAGTCTATTAACACTATTTAATTAACGCTATTTTCTAAATTAAACAATTTAGTTAATTTATAACTTGTAAATATATACTTTATAATTGCTCTAACACTTTATTCACTACAATATTCTATTAAATTTCCACACCTATTATTCGCTCCGGTTTATTTTGCTACTCAAGAACTTTCCCGATAATTCGCATCCAGATAAGACCATCACATCAATAGTGGGATCCATTCATATTTTCACGTGTCGTGGCCGCAGGAGGAATTATTGAAAATGATGGAATTTAATACAGGTATATTAATTACTTATTAATTAATTAATCAAACATACCGAGTCACTTAACACTATTTATTAACGGTATTTTCTAAATTAAACTATTTCGTAAATTTATCACTCGTAAATAGACACTTATTCACTTGAACATTCTATCCAATTTCCGCACGACTTATTCGCTCCGGTTTATTTTGCTACGTAAGAATTTTCCAGATTATTTGCTGTCAAATTATCGCTCGCCTGGACACACTGGCCCGCAGCTCGCGGCTGCCTTCGCTTCTGTTATCGCTGTCAATCGTGCTAAAAACAACAATTACTCTGCTCACGGGTGCGTCTTATTTATATCTGTTTAATGCTGATATCGAAACTTCTAGGCGTTCATAGTGTGTTCCAGGCGTTTATGGATGTTTCTCGATGCTTCCCGAAAGCCGTAGTTTACGCTAGGCTTAAACAACTGTCACTTGTGTGTGATTCTTTTTAGGCTCGTTACAATATATTGAATTTATTAAAAATTGTGTATATTTTGTTAATTTTATCTACGGGATATGAATTTAGTACACGTGGTGTATATTTTTTTAATGAAATATGGTATTTCTTAAAAATGTGGAACATTTACTCACTTACATAATGAACTCGACTGCAATACTATCTCTTTTTAAAATGTGCAATCTCTCAAGATACGAACTCGAAACATTCCCTTTCTGTGGAAATGCCACGTCAATTTTTCTTTTTTGATCAATGAAAATTGCGAAACATTATATATGGTATGTCGAAAACGAAAGGTTGGATGTGTTGTGACATAGGTACATGATACTCTATTAATAAAACATTATAAATGAAGACTATGCCCACTATCCCAATTGAACTGTCTTCGGCACGCTCTATAAACATGTATTTTTGCATTTAAGTATATTTTACATGTACATTTATGTGTGTATTTAGTGTTTGAATGTAGTGCGATTAGTATTTAATAAATAATTGATTTAATGGATCTATAGGTTCAGGTCATCGTTTAGAAAATTTATGTTGTGTATGAGTGAGTTTTTGAACGATGATAAGGTATCTGCAAGAATATGAGCATCAATGTTAGGGTCAGCACAATACATATTATATGTGCGATCGAAAAGATTAAGTCTAAAACACGACATCTGAAAAATTTCCTCCATAAATTTTTTGGTAATCTCTAACGAAATTTTAGGTTCAGTTTTGTTAACGACGCGTCGAATCATCTCCTTGAGCTTGGATATTATTTTTGGTTTGTTTTCGAAAATGCGTCATTTCACAAAATTCTAAATAAAAAAGTCGGACGATGTTACATCACACGATCTTGTGAAATCTCTGATCGCCTTTACGTGACGTTTTAAAAGTCTTGATGGAACTTCATGTCTTCCAGATCCAAACCGGTCAATCTAATTTTCCCTAACGAAAACTCCGTAGGTGAATTGTTAGCTGTATTATCGATGATGTTCGGTTTGATCACTCTATCAGACACAAACCTAAAAAATTTTTTAAAAAAGACAAATGAGAAAAATACAGTTTAAGCATAATTCGAGTTACTAAAAAGAATGAAACCCTTGTACATAAAACAAAGTAAAATAGATTCTTTAGGATAGACAAAACAATTTACTGTAAAAGAATTGTATTATTATGATTAACAAGCTAAAGGAAAACATCAATTGAAGATGCTTCGGGAAAAACAATGAATGTCACTTTTTTTGTGAAACACTTTTTAATGTCATCTGTTGATTTTTTGGGGTATTATTTTATAAAATAAATTAGAATTGGATAAAACCGTTGGGGTGCGCTATAATAATTCAATTAATGTCTGTTTATCCATCGCAAGAAACAGGAATGTCCACCTACCGAACGTCAAAAATCGACGTTGTCAACTTGACAGAACGTATATTTAATATTCATACCTGCATACATAGAATATGTTTCAATAGTTGAAGAATTTCAATAGAAGTTTCAAAAGAAGTTGATTCAATATTTCAAAAGAAGTTTCAATAGAAGTTGATTGAATATTTATATAAAAAGAGCAGAAAAAAATAAGTGAAAGAAATATGGACTATTAAAAACTGTTTTTCTCTAAATAAATATTTCTGATTTTCATTGTTTTTCCCGGGTAGTCTTCAATTGTTAATTGCTTTAAAAAATATCGATCCTTTAGAGAGGGGGTTCTTAGGTGGAGATATGTAAGAGATATTCGTCCGCATGCACGAAATTACTCTTACTCGCAGAAAGCTTCCGTCATTGGCTATCAGCCTTTGAGTAAAGAAGTGTTGCTAGTACCCGTAGGGTTGTCAATTTTTGTACAGTGACGGAACGATTTAAGGGGTGATCCCCAGTGAAAACCATTCGCAAGATACAACAGGCTTTCGGGTAAGATGCTATGTACCTACATCTCCCGGATAAAGGAATGAGACTACCGGTTTAAGTTAAAGATGGCCGCACATCAGCTGACAGTTAACCGCATCCTGGTAGGCCCTCGATAAGCCGAAACAAAAGTCTCATTGACCAAGTACGGACATTGATCATGCAGGGTCCGAAAACTTGCGAACAAGATGAGCGTTGGATCATGCCGAATCTACCAACGATGGAACAGATTAATTTTAATGACAAATTATGAAATAAAACAATGAACTTTGTTTTTTTTCCACTATTTTATATTTGAGCATTTGTTTCACTACGTGTTTCGGAAGCGTCCATTTCCTTCATCAGGTGAATTAAGACTGAGGTATGTGGGAGTGGTTGTCTGGTGTGTGGGTTGTGGATTCGGTAGAAGTAGAGGGGGTATCTAGGTGGTGAGAGATCGGGAACATTGTAAGAAGGGGTGATGTGAAGGGTTGTACTTGATTATTATTATGTTATTTGTTGTGTTTAGGTTTTTATGAATTTCAAGTGTTTATAAATTATTTTGTTTTAGGCCGTATGTCTGTTTATGTAGGATGTATATTTTTGTATTGCTGAATGTGTGGTTATTTTCTATAATATGATAGGCATATTCTGAAAAATTATGATTTGTGAGGCACCTTTTATGTTCTTTAAATTTAATAACGTACCTGCCCATTCTGATTCTGGATATCTTGGAGAAAAATATCATTTCTATGATTTTTCAGACTCTCTACTCTCTCGACATGGCTCTGTGTGATTTATGGCTATTCCAATTTATGCCAAGGGAAGAAAGTAAAAAGTAAGTAAAGTGTGAAAAAGTAAACGTGTGATGAATAAAGGTATGATATTTTTTGGACACAGTAGTATAAGTTCATATTTATACTCAATACGGTATTAATAAATATTCTTATCTGGGATACCCTAATATTAAAGATTTTTTAATTCATATTATTTATGCTATTTTATATCTTATATATTTATGTTTATATATGTATAGCATATCTTTATGCTATAGATATATCTTTTGCCTTTCTTTTTATTCTTATCTCTTCTCCTTTTTACTAAGTAAATAAGTCTTTTTCTATCCATTCCTTATTTCCCTTTTACCTTAAATTCTTCGACTCTCATAGTTTGTCCGTAAAGTAAAACTTTCACTTCTTTTGTTTTTTGTTTTGTATAACTCAAGTTATTGTTGCTATAAAACATAACATGTTAATTCTGTGGAAACTTGTAAGATGGTCTCTATACTGTTTAATAATCAGGTGTTATCTTATTTTATATGTACTGTTAGTTTCCCATGAATAAATAAAATAAAAATAAAAAATAATAATTTTAAATGTTAACAAATTTTATAATCGCCATTATAACATTATGCCAGGATTAACTCAAGAAGTACCCTGTTCAATAGAGGACGGAAGAAAAAAGTCAGAAAAAGCCGTAGTCAAGGGTGATAAAAAATATACTCATCATACAAAATGATGCCAATAAAGTTGAGTATATTTATATAAGGCTTTCGCATGCTTTGGCGGTCTTCGTTTTTCATATAAATTCGTATATTAAATATAAACTGTACAATAATATTTTACTATGTTACCATTTATTTTTGTAAAATAAATTTATATTAATTTTGTAGAAAGCAGTGAAATTTGAATTATTTTAAGGATGAATTTTTAGATTTTATTTTCCGAACAAACCGCCGAGTGAGTCTTCCATTTATCTTTACTTTTATAAAGATATATTTTTTCATTTAACCCGTCGAAAACCCAACATAAGAAAAACTTTCAAAAAGCTATTTCAGATCGGTGAACCAAGTTTTATCACTTAACCGCAGTGCTTGCTTATTTTAAAGTATTTAAAAAAAAATCATTCATATACCTACATAGGTACATAGTTATTACACCGTCTGTCATTTTTTTAAACTTTTATATTCACTATTCTTATTGAAGTTATCTTTCTTTTAAGTTATTCTTATTGAGTGTAAAATTTTTATTGTAACGGAAGTTGCACATTGTAGAGGGAATGCGTGCAGCGGGAAACAGCATGTAGCGGAAATGCGAGACCACGAAATATGCGCGTCCATTCTTCTTCTTCTCGTGCCCTGTCCGTTTAGCGGACGTTGGCCATCATGTTGGCTATGCGGACTTTGTTTACTGCGGCCCGAAACAGCTCCACAGTAGACTGGCCAAACCACTGTCTCAAGTTTTTCAGCCATGAAGTTCTCCTTATTCCAGGGCCCCGACTTCCGGCAATCTTTCCCTGCATTGTGAGATGCAAGATCTCGTATTTCTCTGGATGTCTCATCACATGTCCTAGATATTGAAGTTTTCGGTTTTTTATTGTTTTAATAACTTATTTTTCTTTATTCATCCGAACCATAACATCTTCATTCGTAACTCTGTCCATCCAGCTTATTTTGAGAATTCTTCTGTAGATCCAAATCTCAAATGCCTCAAGTCGCCTTATCAGTTCTTCGGTAAGCGTCCATGCTTCCATTCCATAGAATAATACTGAAAACATGTAGCATCTGACCATTCAATTCGTAATCCTAGGTTGAGATCATGACTGCAGAACATCTTTTTCATGCGGATAAAGTTTGCACGAGCTTGCTCTACGCGGCCATTCCATTACATTATCCATTAAACTCTCAACGTTTATTATTTTTTGATCTTTATGGCATAAACTTTGTGGTTAGACATAATTTTTAACCAATATGTAAATATCAACTATCACAATCACCCAAAGAAGTATAACTTCTACCGCGCATACATAAATACAAGCTCCTCCCCTTTCTTTGTTTTGTTTGTACACAAATGCTATTACAAAGTTTTCTGACAACTCGGAAAATAATCTGTCGCAAGGCGGTGACGCAGCTCACTGGCAGAAATTAGCTACAGAACTGTTAATTACGTATTTGAATAATTTTAGAATTGATTTGGTATTTGTTTACTCTCAATTGGCAAAGTTAAACAACTTTGCTAAACCACCTTCCAATAATTATAATTAATCATTATTTCAACATTGAAAATTTGTTAAGTCTACAAGTTTTATTCACGGAAAACTCTATTTAAACAGTTTTCTTACTTTATTTTTTAAATGTATTAAAACAAATTTGGTTTTACATGGAAATATTTATTTATTTATTTCTAATATTTAAAAAGTGAGGAATAAAAAAAAAGCCAACAATCATCATCATCATCTTCTTCCCCTTGTCCTATTTGGGTCGGGGACGCACTGCATCGACAGGGTGCCTCCATTCGTCCCTGTCTTGCGTTGATTGTGCGGCCTCCTTCCATTGCAGTCCCTTTTATCACCCTGTTTCTCAAACTGTTTCTGGAGTTGAATCACCCAACTGTGTCTGGGGTGGCCAACTGGACGTCTACCCTCTGGAATTGCACTCAGTATTTTCTTAGGAATTAGGTCTCAGACATCATTCATAGTACGTGCCCAAGCCACCTCAATTGTGATTTTTCTATGAATGTCTGTGGTTCATGGTGGTGGAAATGAAGCGGTGGTTCAATGTTTAGATCATCTCGGATCGTCGAATTTCTTATTCGATCCCATTTCGTAACCCCTGCCACTCCTCACAAGTACTTCATTTCGGCAGCTTGGACTCTAGAGCGTGTTCGTTCGTTTAGCATCCATATCTTGTGATCGTACGTCGGGCGGTGTACCATTTTGTGCACCGCCATCTTTGTCTTTCGGCTTTCCTTATCCCTGAGCTGTAGATTCGAAGACGGAATGCGTGTCGCATCAATATTCTTACTATTTTCAAAATAAACTAAACGCTTGTGCTATGAGAATAGGACTAACTTGATAGTGTCCTGGAATGGGGTTTGAATCACCGACCACCAGATCACTAGGCGAGCGTCATGACCATCATACCAAGAATGAAAAAAGGGAAAGGTCATTCAATAGATTCCTTATCCTTCCAACACTTTCTTCGCCCATATTTGTCATTTTTTAAATTCTAAAGTAGCCGGGCTCTCCATCCATCTGACACTCATGTGAGTGCGAGTGGGACGGGGAGGCGTCCACACAAAATCTCTTCACTGTCTCCGCTACGCAGGGAAAAATAACAAAGGGGACATACTTTATTGTCCGTTGAGTATAAATCACATGTTACATATTACGTACATGAAATGCTATTGTACAAAATGTGAATGCACAGAGTCAATAGACTGATCAAGTATTCAAAAAAAATATGAAAAAAACTTAAAATAGGTACTTATAAGAAATCATTCGCTATATACAAGACATACAAACATAAGAAAACACACAGTTTAGGTAGAAATACAGGCAATAAATAAGTTAAGTAGGTACATCACATATGACACATAACATGTAATTTATTGAAAACATACACATAACATGCACCAGTATGAAAAACGGAGTATCGAAAAAATTAAAACGAATAATGAAATTCATTTAAAAATTCCCCACGGTAGGTTAAAACCTACCACACGGTAACTTCAAATTATTTTAAAAACTTACGCCACCTAGGCGTTCAGAAAAATAGGTAAAAAAATAAAATAAAACGCAGTCATAAAATATAATAAAATAATCTTTAATTTTCACACATATATAGAATTTCTATAATTAATTTTCAACGTTAAAAAATGGCGGAGATATGAACCAACAAATAGAGCCCTGTTTTAAAAATCCTTGCAGATGTTGTAGGTACATGATTTCTCTACTACTTAGTCATTATTTAAAATATGAAATGAAATATTTTTCTGGAAGGGTAATTGTCATCGTGTGACGTACGGAATATTTTTTTTATTTTTGTGTTGTAGAAATGACAGCTGTTAAAAAAAAAACACAAAATATTCTTGAAATTCGAGTTTAAAAAAATTATAATTTTTGTACACGATAACCAATCAAAAAATCTTAAGTCAAACTTTAGACAATATTATGAAAAATAACTTATGTAATTTTTAACCAAATAGGTTAAGTAGATCGGGAGATATCGTGTAAAACGTTTTTAAAAAAGTAGTTTCGAGAAAAACGCAAAAGAAAAAAATACGACGTCAGCGACTTATTTTTTTACAAAACTCGAATATCGAAAATTTTATTAAACTTGAATATTTTTCTTTAATCTACGATTCTTGGACCATACATGAGGTATTTTTCTATTATTTCTGTTATGTCATCTGATTTCTTTTGAGCTACTCTTCTTAATTATCTGGTCTCTTTGGACTACTATTGAGCTCTTATGTTGGCTTTGGCCAACTCTGATGCGCTCATTGTATAGTACTATAATTTCAATAATATTGCGAATTTTAGAATTATTTAACGCTTTTAATATTTTTAAATGTATAAAAAATTTAATAAGCCAAAAAAATTTTTTTTTGAAAATTTCAAGGTGGCAAATTTCAAATTTTTGGAAAAAGATTCAAGGTGGAAAATTTAAAATTTTTGTAAAAAGATAAATACCTTAAATTATTTTCTGAATTTCAAGCTTTAGCAATAAAATATGGCATAAAAAAAGATTGAAAATGTCAACTTTTGTTTCAAAATTTTGTCAAAAAGGTCAACCCTTAAATAAGTATTGTACTATAGGTGAATTTTTTTTGTCATTTAAATCAATTAAAATTATAACAACACAGCTAGGCTTGAAAATGGGCATTTGATTTTTTTGGTATTTAAAAAGGTTACCAAATTGTTATGTAGATTAAATGGACGTTCCTATCACAAAATATTTTAAATGTCAATTACAACAATTTAGCTTTCATCCCCCGATATTATGTCACCCCCGATACACATGTTTTATAGACATGATATCGAAGCAATTACCAAAGTGGCTCGTTAACTGTAATGCACGACTTACAAAGATGATGTAAATGTCAATATACCAGTTGTTGATCATTAGAGGATAATCAATCAGACAGATGCCTAGAGGTTATTTTAACGTTTGGTCGAATTCGCTTTTCGATAAATTAAAAAAATCTGACATTTATTTAGATTAAGGTAAGCATATTGTCACGTGTAGTGGCTGCGGGAAGAATTAATGAAAACGCTGGAATTTAATAACGGATTTATTAATTTTACTAATTAATTAATTTACCAGACGTACAAAGTCACTTAACACTATTTGACTTAAAGCTATTAATAAAATTAAACTGTTTCGTAAATTTATCACTCGATAGACACTTTATAACGCTTCATCAATTTATTCACTATCACTAAGAAATTTCCAGATTATCGCAGAACGCGGCTGTCTTTGCTTTTATTATCACTGTCAAGCGTGCTAAAAACAACAATCCATTACTGCACTTACATGCGCATTCCTATTTATATTAGCTAATGCTGATATAGAGTCTTCTAGGCGTTTCTAGTATTTACGAGAACTTTTTCGTGGCTTCCAGGCTTTTGTAGATGTTTCTCGATGCTTCCCGAAAGCCGCAGATTACGCTAGGTCGTTCTGGAATCTTCGATAGTTTTGTGATCTTTTCAAACAACTGTCACTTGACATGAGAGCGTTATTCTTTTTAGCCTCGTTTTTTTTACAAAGAAATTTTTTAACAAGGAAAATCAGCACGTGGTCTCTGCCATCATTTTTATTATGTAAAGGTTTTAGGAATATGGTATCCGCCTTTGCGATGACATGTTAGTTGAAATGATTGAAAATTAATATATCTAGTCACACGTTGAGAACGTTTTTATACAATTTGACGAAGAAATTGGTTAGATTGAAAATAAAATAATGCTAAGTAAGCAGTCTCAAGGGAATGATATAGCATAATGCTTTTGAAAACTACCTTCTACCTAATTATAAAGCATTGACATATAAAAATTTCGTTTTTATATGTCAATGCTTTGACAAAAAAAAAAAAAAAAAATGTCCCGTAACTTCCTGGAATTTACGGCTAAAAATGAAATTACGAGGCCGGAGAGTGACGCGAACATGTGTACGGCAATGCGGCAACTAATCGACATAGCCACCACCGCCTCTCCATAGCCCATCAAAAATATACAGCAGGGCTTAACTAAGACGTAAACCATTAATTTTCGCCTCCTACGTTCGATGTATAACAGGCTTTTAACTTTGTATAAAGAAATAAATAATACGGCTAGTCCAATTTATTTCTTTGAACACGGTACATTTTAAAACTGAACGTATTTTAAAATATTTAAAAACGTATTTAAAATTAAACGCATGCGATCATTTTAATCTTAAGTTTTTTATTTAAGGCAACACTTCAAAATCAGCGGTATAAATTGAGTATATGTTGAAAGGTTACGCTTTATAAATTTCTCCAAATATTTGTAAAGCGCTGCCGATAGAAGCCTACATTCTTTGGTGAGACTACTATACCAAGGCATGTAGCAATTTTATTTTATAAAAGTGATTCTACGCACAAAACTTAACACCACAAAAGACGCAAAAATGTATTAGTTAGATTTTGAATTATTTTAAAAATGGAATCGATAACAAATGTTCAACGTCACACATATTAATTGCAATAGGAGTGTATTAAGCAGGTATTTAATATACCTTTCCAAAATATCGATTGTCAATCAAGTGAGACCAATAAAAAAAGGAGCATTTATTAAATATATATTTTATTTTGGTCTCATTTAAAAAAACCAAAGATGAAATAAAAGACATCGTTCTTTGGCTACTCCTGATTTTTTATGTAGTCTCAAAGATTTAAATTTATTATAGTTTTTTAAGGTTTTTCAATTTATCTAAAGTATGTTCTTGGCGTTTGTTCCAAAGCTAAGAATATAATGAAATATAGTTGTCCCGTGTGGATTGCTTGACTTATAAAGAAGACTTTTGAAAATTGAATTGTATTTATATTACTATTTTATATATTTGTTAAATGAAGGAATATTTTTGCTTTTTTTATCTAATCCCAGGACTTATGAATTCCACATTAAGTAAGATCAATTAATCTAAATATTATTAAAAATGTCGAGAATTTTGATCACATTCAGGTTTCCAAATAAACATGAATATACTTGATATATATAAATGATACTTAATTTTTACATTTTTTATATGAAGATTATCCGTTTTAATTAATACTGATAGATGGTCGTTTAAGCACAAAGTAAAACGGAATATGACAATTAAGGAAATTACACGTAAATTAATTCACTTTTTATGGTTGAGTAATTAAAAACATTTTTTTTTAAATACATAAATTGACAACTTAAACGAAATATTAAATAATCGCACAAGTTAGAACACGTGATTTCCATGCTTTCATCATGTGTGACATATAATAGTATTCGGCGTAAACGAGTACAGCATATTTGGACTAAAGATCGCTTGCACAGATCGAATTTTACTCACGCCAATAAACAGTTGGCCATAACGAATCTAGCTGGTATATTTTTAAAATAAAATTTGAATATTACAAACATTTTATCAAAGTAAAATCAAACATAATAATTTCATTCGTCCGTCCGTCCATCCGTCCGTCCGACCTTTCGTCTGTTTGTCTGTCTGTTCCCGTAACTTCGCGTTACATTAAAAAAAACAAATTAAACAGCCGGAGTTGGGGCTTGAATACCGGGCCAGCAAACCCGAACCGGCCGCTTAACGCATGTTGCTACCGCCGCCTCTCCGTGAACCGACAAAAATATACTATAAATATATACTAGGGCTTAGTAAGGACGCGAGCCGTTTAATATTCTACCCAGTATAATTGCCAGGGTTTAAAATAGTACCATTAACTGCCGGCAGGGGAAATATAAAGAAAACTCAAATATTTTCATAAAAGTAGTTTCTTATTCTTTAAGAAGCGGTATTTTGAGGGGTACAGCAATAGATAAATTTCGCTTTTAAAACAGGCTGAGTCATGAAGAATATATCTTGATTAGCATTCCTGAAAATCTCGTTTAAGTAATTATCTTGCCATTTCTTGAAATATTTATATATATTTTTATAATAAAAACCACCACCACACCTTACTATACGCCACACATTATTTCTTCAAAATCTTTTTTCAAAATATTTTTTTTTACATTATGTATAATATTATTTTGCCATCTTGCTAACTAATTTTTCATTTTATTGATTATTTCATACTTATATACTCAACGCACACAGCGAGCATTTACTATATATTTGAAGACCATTTAATTATTAAAGATTAAAAGTTTATTTGACGTTCGTTTGACATATTTAGATATTGAAGCCATCATACATATATTTTATACCAACAGTATACCTGTGGTGACAATTGATTCTCCATGTTTTCGCTGGAATCATATTATCTATCGGGTATCGTGAAGATGCTGTGGTGTAACTCCGAGATGGGATTCCTACGAGGAATAGTAGGAGACAGAACAGAAGGGACAGAATCAGAAATACTCAAATAAGATAATGTCTCAAAGTAGAATCCGTATTGACGTTTATCGAGAAATCACAGTTACAATGGCTGGGACATGTCTTGCGGATGCCGGCAGATAGACTGCCAAAGCGGATGTACTAGGCAAGCCAGAAGACAGAAGACCAAGGTGCCGTCCTAAGAGGAGCTGGCGAAAAAAGTTAGGAACGTGGATAGCAAAGTCCAAGATAGGAAAAGTTGTAACCTTCTATGCGGTGCAGGGACCCCGACCCATTAGGATAAGGGGTAGAAGAAGAAGAATAATACGAGTATTTTACAGAAATACTCATTTAAAATAAAATAATCCATTTAAATCTTTCAAGGTATGCTATTAACTAACCGTCATGCCGTTTGATAGGTAGGCCGTGGGTAGAAAAAATTAAAACCTTCTATGCAGCACAGGGACCCCGACCCATTGGGATAAGGGGTAGAAGAAGAAGAAGAAGAAGAATACGAGTATTTTAAATAAGTATTCTACAGAAATACTCATTTAAAATAAAATAAAATAATGCATTTAAATCTTTCAAGGTATTATTATGTATAGTATATTTCAAATAAGCTTCCAATGCCGAAATCGAGAAAGTTGGATCAACCCTATTTTTTCCCTCAAAGAACCACGCCAGCATTCAATCTTTCACCTCAACGATATCGCTGCCTATTAAGCAACATTCTTTCAAATCTCCTTTCATCTCTCTAAACTGCCCCCCGTAGACCGACTCGACCCTCCCAAACGCTCTCCGCAGCGGTACTCGGGGCTGATTATAAATAAACCCTCGAATAAAATCCGTAAACGATACGGAGGATTTTCGCGCGCCCTATTTGTAGGAGCGGAGTTTTCACGTTCGGAGCAAATAAAGACCAGGACTGTCTAGCTCGGAGGAAATTGAACACTTGAAGATATCCTTCGGTCTCGTTATTTTCTTTACGCCCACGCTCGACGTTTTTCCTGGGACTCTGTAAATGTTCGACACACAGTATTGCAGTGAGTAGTCGTGACGAAAAACAATTTAAATGAATAACAAAAAGCAATCAAGAAAGAAATATTTCTTTAGGGTAATAATATAATACCTGCCTAACGTAAAAATTTAACGCGAATATAATGGTGGCATTTTGCAACCATATGTTACCCTCAAATTTGAAAAATGTTATAAATGTCTCACAGTAACGAAGCTATTTATACGAGAAAGTAGGTATGAAAGATTTTTGATGTTTATAGAGCTTACGACCTATTATTTGGCTTGCTTAAGTGATCATTTAATAAAATGTAACGTTCACCAATTCCACCCAACAACCACATTTATGAAAGTTTTAGAAGCTATATACATATATAATATTTTTTAATACTCGTGTCATTTAACTCGCGTCATTTTCACTCATGCTGACCCCATCTATGGTTTTTTTATCCACATGTCTATTTTTTCTATTTTTATTTTTCTTAAGCTATATTTTTATTAATTATTTTTGTATATATGAAATTCATCCAAATTATAAACATATACACATGAAAATGCCTGAAAATTATCAAAATATTTACTCCCTTTATGGATCTTTTTTATATTCACAATATATTTTAGTATGTTATAAATTTTTAATAACATAATTACTGGATTTTTTTGGGATTTTTATCCCCACAGGGTTGATCCATCCATAATCCAGTTATCGTGTTCTTGAACTTCACTTTGTGGTCAGACACAATTATTAATTTTAATTAAACAACTTTGAGTTAACACTTGACTAGTAACTCTACGTAAATTGGTTTTGATACCACCGTATCTTCATCAGGATAGACGTTAACTAACTATTTATTCTAGCAAATAACTATATAGTTAATTTTTTGAAACTTTCTTGTGAAACTCTTTAAAATGCAATTTCAAATCGAATAATAAATAATAACAATATTTTTTACTTTTTAAAATTATTATCAATCATAGAAATTATTCTCAGAGGAAGAGGTAAAAATACCCTTAGAGGTAAAAATATCTCAATGAGCACTCAGCTATAGGTTCTGATAATATACCGGCTGTTGTAACTTAAATAACTTCTCTGTGTCCACTTGTAACACAAATGATGAGGAATTTTTCGATAAGGATCTCTGCCGGATGTCTGGAAAAGAGCCCTAATTACTCCTATTTATAAAAAAGGGAACAGAGTTGACGCAGGAAACAACTGACCCATAACTTAACTTTTATATTGTGCAAGTGCACGGAGAAGATAATTTTCAAGCAGTTGCGTAATTTCTTACTTAATAATGATCGTTTTGTTTTTTATTTCCATATTTATTTTTAGTTAAATTTAAAATAAATTAAATTTTAATAAATATTATTATTAAGTTCTACGGGTTAAGTATTTTTATGTGTTATAGCTGTTTCGGCTTGTAATGCCATTATCAAACTTTTGATAGTGGCATTACAAGCCGAAACAGCTATAACACATAAAAATACTTAACCCGTAGAACTTAATAATAATATTTTTTAAAACTTAATTTATTTTAAATTTCACTAAAAATAAATGATCTTTTCGGGCCAAAACAGCATGGATTTGAGCCTGAAAAATCAGTTTTGACCAATCTGCTTCTCTGTTTGAACTACTGGTCTTTCAATTTTGACAGCCACATACCCATAAATGTTATATATTTAGATTTTCAAAAAGCATTTGATACTGTCCCGATAAGACGAAAGTTCTTCATAAGAGGACCTGGGAATCCGCTGCAAACTGTGCAAATGGATTGAACGTTTTCTTTTTGACAGATGTATTCAGATGAGGGTTGAGAATGACTTATTGGACACCAAGCCAGTATTGATTTCTGTCCCGCAAGGATCGGTCTTCGGACCCATAATGTACAACTGTAGAAAGATCTAAATAATATATATAATTGGACACATAGATGCTCAAGCTGAACATAGACAAGTGCAATGTTTTACGAATCGGCATCAAAAACCCCAGGGTCATACACAGTCTTGATGGAATAGATCTAAAGTCAGTAAATGAACAAAATGACTTATGCATCATTATCTCTCGCGATTTTAAATGGGAGAAATATCTGATATCAATTGTAAAATAGGCCAATAGCTTAACAAACTAAATTAGAAAAACCTTCAGCCATCTGCAACACGATTTGTTGATTGAAATATAAGAAACTTATGTGAGACTAGTTTTAGAATATGGTTACCGAGTTTGGAATCCGTACTATGTAAAATATATATAAGCATGCTGGAAAACGTACAGAGAAAGTATACCAAACTGGGATATGGCCTCAACATATGAAGAACGTCTGAATGTGCTGGCCTCACTACACTTGAGGATCGGATAGAAAGTGGGGATCTCAAAGAAACTTTTCACTATAACTGCCCTGAACTGAAGCTTATGTTCTGCCTCAACCAAAATACTTAATTAAGAATTGAAAATAAATGAACACAGAGTGTTAGTTAAATTATTACAAATCACTACCAGATTTTAGGTCTACCAGTTTCGAGACGTACCCGTCTCTTCGTCAAGACTAATACTATACTACTATGTTCACAAAATTGTACACCACAATCATAGTACCGTTAACCTTTCACCAATATTTATCACATGCATGTTATCATCTCAAAGACTGCATGCTAGTCTAGTCTAGAAACCCAGAACCGAAAAATATACAAATCAATGAGAACGAGAAGGACCGACCCCCACGGCTTACCTAGGCGATGAATTTGGACGGTTCAAGGAAGAAGAGACTCAAGCCTGGTTATTTTGTTGGTGCGTTGCGCTTCAGTAATTGGGCCTCATGGCCTTTTGAAGCGTTCAAAAACACCTTTATTTGAGTTGAGTGCGGCTTGACTTAGCTTTAGTGTTGCAGATTAAAATCCGTATTTTACTTTTATTTCAGCTTGCCACTTCTTTTGTGGTAAGCTGTTGTTTGCCCTGTCTTTGTTGTTTCCCTGTATCCAAATACGCATCACGCGCCACTTACACAATACACGCCACGTGCCGACACAAGAAGATGCCTTTGGACAGGTGGGTATTTTCTTCTCAGAACACCTACATTACACAACCTAACCCGCCAAACATCTTACCGTGAAAATAAAAGAGGATACTGGTCCTAAAAGTCAGTAATCTATTTATAATGTTTTAAAACGTGTGGCGACGGCACGGTGTCTAGAATGGCGTGCCTCAACCGTTATCGACAGACAGTAAGACGTGTATGGTCGTGGACGAGACTAACGGGACAGGCAGCAAGCGAGTGTAGAGGCGAAAGTGAATGACACTATTCCGACTCGATCCAGGATCCAGAAGTTTTAGGTAGATCTCCCAAGAAAGTGCCATCTTGTAGTATATGTCTTGATTTCTTTGCACTTGTTCTTTAATGCCGCGAGTTTATTGTTTAGAATTTTGAATTTATATACATAATATATTTTCACGTGTCGTGGCAGGAGGAGTTTTTGAAAACACTGGGATTTAATACAGGATTTAATGAATACCGATTACTTAATTAAACTAACGTACAAGGTCACTTATCGCTATTAAATGTAAGCTTTTCCTTAAATTAAACTGTTTCGTAATTTATCACTCGTAAATAGACACTTTATATTCGCTTTAACACTTCATTCACTGTTCACTAGAATATTTCATCAAGTTCCGCACTTATTACTATTCGCTTCGGTTTATCTCGCTACGTAAGGCTTTCTAGAATCTGCCGCTACCGCTCGCTTGGCCGGACTGATCGCCGCCTGCGGCTACCTTGCTTCTGTTATCGCCTGTCAACTGCGTTCGGAAACCAACTCACACCTTGCGTGCGTCATATTTATATGGCCAATGATGTTATCCAGGCATTTCCAGTGTTTATAAGCAAGTACTTGTACTTTCCAGATTTTGCTGGATAGTTGCAGACGTCACTCAAAAGTCGGAGGTGATTCCAGATCCTTCCGTAGTATTGCGCCAACTTTAAACAACTGTCACTTTGACAGAAGTGCGTGATTATTTTTATAGCCTCGTTACAATATGTTTCAGTGTATAATGCAGGCATTATATCTGCACCAAATGTGTTTTACTTTGTTCGTTTTGATTACATATTATTAAAATACGCAACTTAATATTCTCTCATTCGCTCATATTTTCCTACAAACGCAATCACATTTTAAATTAAAAATCAACATTGAAAATACATATTACATTAGGTTATTCCGAAAATAAAGGCCGATTTTCATATTTATTACCTACATCGTTTTGGGGATTTATCTTGGAATTATTATTTTTATTTTTTATTATAATTCAACAGCTAGGAATTTGCTTAAATTTACTAATTGAGTCAGGAATTTATAAAAATGATTTTGATGAGGATGGGATAATATTTTATTTGTCGATATGGTGGCATATTAAGTAGCATGCCCTGTGCATGGTATAAATATGAAGGGACCACTTCTGAATGAACAGGGCGGACTGGATTCAATTTTTTTTTTTCATTTAAACTCTATGCCTTAATATACACGAGTACATGAGTAAATGTAGTACTTAAGTAAATGTAGTACATGAGTAAATGTAGTACGTAAATAGTGTGTGTAGTACTTAAGTTGAAATAAAAATATATTGTTTCGGAATCATGACTGTAAGAGGCAAATAAAAAAACACACAATAAAAGTTTTATAAATTACAAAAAATCTTTGGATACGAATTTAACTAGAGCACTGTTCTTAAATTCACTCTAAATGTTTCTAGAATATTTCAAACATTACTTATTCAATTTATTTATTTTTACTAATTATCTTCGCTGCATTTTTATCACTTCTGAATAACTTGTCTTTTATTTACTGATGCACGTTATCTAAATTACTCAAGCTCGCACTGAAAAACTTCTCGCCCGCCTGTAGGTACTTCCTTGATTTACTATCACTATAATACATGCGCTGGTAGGTACTTTATTGATTTACCGTTAATAGAACACACATGTTCATTCTAGCCGCCGCATTTTTTCGCTTTCTATGGCGATAGCCCGATGTCAACAGTAACAAATGTTCCGCGCAGCCCGGCGCCCTCGCTATTTTGGATCCATGTTCATATTATTCATGTCGTTTTCTTGATGTTTCTAGAACCATGTTTGTGGACCCTTCGCGATTTAGGTAGTGCGTAAATACTTCTAATTATACATTCTCGTGACAACATATTTAAATTAATATGTTGCAATACAGAGTGACGATGTTGGTTCAAAAAGTTTACGAACCGAGATGTTATTATTTAAACTGAAGAGGTTAAGAAAATGTTTCTTAGAACCTTACTTTTAGACAAATCTTATCTTTTCAAGCACCCCTTTAGTAATATTTACGGCAAAAATATGAAGAAAGAAGATAAGCAGGAGAAACTGCAAATTGTGAAAATGTTGATTTAATACAACTCTGATTTATCCAATAAACATAAATAACATGGCAATAGTAAAATACGTAGTATCTTACTTTGATTAAAAAAGTTTATTTAGTCTAAAGAAAGTTAATATATAATTGAGTTTAAATTGGCCGTTATTTTCAAAACAATCTATTATTTATGTATTTTTAACATTGTTTTGACATAAACAGTTTGAGTTTTCCATTATAATCGTGAATTCAGAATGCTTTGTGTTTATATTATACATAATATTAAAGAAATAACTAAGAGAAAAATATCAAATTTGATTATTATTCAGGAATGACGATAATATTGTATTTTAACATTTAAAAATATAAAAGATATGTTAAAAATATTATGTAAACGTTCTCATTAATACTACATGCATTATTATTTGGTCAATTAATTGATTAACAATGATTTTTTACATCTATTTTTTGAGCAATAGCCCTCATATCGGCCCCGCACTTTCGCCACCTGATTCGGCATTTATTTAACGCTTAAGTGTTCATCTTTCCCACGCCACTAAACATATATGAGCCCAAGCGGCGAGGGGAGGCGTCCACACAAAACCTCTTCACTGTCAACAATAGCAAATAATACAAAAATTAAAATGAGTCATGATACATAACATACATACTTAAATGTGAGGAAATACGAGCCATTTTTATCGTTGCCACAAGTCTGCCTGCAAAGTTTCAGCTCAATTGGATTACGGGAAAAGAATTAAAAATCGATCCAAAGTTTTTTCGTCAGACAAGAAAACAAGCCGACAAGCAGACAAGCAGACGCTACTAGTTAAAAGAAAGGGATTAAAAAGACTTCCATACACATTTCCCATATAAATTTCTGTGAAACTCTTATAATTTATTTTAATTAAAAGCATATTAATTTTAAAATCTCTGTTCTGTCTTTCGAATCACCAACAAAAGCGTTTTAAAAAAAATACTATTTCTTCGATTGGATTGTGGTGCTTTTGTTTCTCGTAATCTGTGTTTTATCATAGATTTTTTCCAATGCATGTCGGATCTAGATCTCTGTGCACGGCAGCGAGATAATACCGATAGCTGAAATTCGGGGGATTTTGGTCATAAATGTACAGTTAACTCTTAATTATGTCTGCTTTACCAGTTTTCACATTTATATTATTTAAATCAGAAAATACTTTTTAGATAATACGTGACAAAAATATGTAATAAGTATTGTTATATTTAAATGAAAACACAAATAAATTGCGAAGTCGTAATTGTATAGTAAATTTATATATTATATACTTAGGTGGCTCATGTGGAGAGAATGTCCGAGCATTAAGCACCAAAGTCCCTGCTGAACTCAAGGCCAATAGGGCGAAGGAACTTAGGAAGGCCAAAATTAAGATGGAGTGACAACGTCCTCAAAGACATCTCTGCCTTAGAGCTTCGGAACTGGAGAGAGCTGGCACTGGACCGAGATGAGTGGAAGAAGATTATTGAGGAGGCCAAGACCCACCAAGGGTTGTAGTATCAAGAGTGATGATAATGACATTGTTTATATAAAACTTCCTTAAGTAATCAATTTAATCAGTAAAAATCATTCCGCCATCGTAACCCCACCAAAACAGAACTCAGACAAGGTAGTCCAATGTCCCTTATCTTATTCACGACATTTATGGGTATAATCAGCCGAAAGAGCATTGCTCATTATAGGCGAAACATCGGAGAAGTGAAGGTGGTGAGACTGTTATTTTCAGATGACGCTGCCTTGCTGGAAAAATCACTAGAAGAGTTGCAAACGGCCGTCGATAAATTTGAAGAGGAAACAAATCACGCAGGGATGAGGCTAAGCGCTGATTAATCCGAAATCATGGTGATTTGGCAGACGCGAAGAACAATGTATTACAACGTCCCAGAATAGACCTCTTAAATAGGTGAACAGTTTCGAATACCTTGGTGTAATAACATCTCCGAACTGGATAGGAACCATAAGCCAGGTAGCTTGCTCCCTGTACTATCCCGTACTTAGGAAAGCGAACTTAGCCGGTGAGAAAATTTGGCAGTATTCAAATCAGTTTTCAGGCCAACCCTAGTGTATGGCCACGAGTACTTGACCACGGATCTTGACCGAAAGAACCCGCCCAAGGCTACAAGCCACCGAGATGGGATTTCTATGAGGAATAGTAGGAGTTACCAGAAGGGACAGAATCATAAATACTCAAATAAGAGAATTTCTCCAAGTTGAACCCTTATTGACGTTTATCGAAAAATATCACTTACGGTGGCTATGACATATCTTGCGGATGCCGGCAGACAGACTGACAAAGCGGATATTCTAGGCAAGAAGGCAGAAGAACAAGGAGTCCTCTTAGGAGGAGCTGGCGGAAACATTTGGAAGACTGCTGCGAAGCGAGGTTGCAACTAAGTTGGGCTGACGTGGAGAGCGAAGCCCACGATAGGAAAAGTTGGAACCTTCTATGCGGTGCAGGGACTCAGATTTATCCTTTAGGATAAGGAGTAGAAGAAGATTTAAGTAATGAATTAGAAAAATACAGAAATATCTATCCGTTTAAAAAAATTGTCTACCACCTTTTCTTTTCCGGGGAACAGCGATAAAAAAATCGATAGTTGGTTACTGTGGTGAACGTAGTAATTAACAGTAAAACATGACTTTTATTAAATTTATTATTTCCGAGGTAAGCTTATAATGGAAATAAAAACACTTTTTTTTATAAGTTCTACCTTCAACTTAAAAATATTTTTATTGTAATGTAAAATATTTAGATTTATAATACCCTCCCCTCATAGGGCAAAACGCGTCTCAGAAAATTAAAAATGTAGAACTTAAAAAACAAGTGTTTTTATTTCCATATATGTGAATGCATGACTGGAATAAAAACAAATCCAAAAAGACATTTTATATTAAAGTTCTGAAAATATTTTTCTCTCTAAAAAATCGTGTCAAAATTCCTAATTGCATTTGTAATATTCTTCAACTATTTTTTTAAATAAAAATTTGAGTTAAATAATACCAGCTATTGATTTATTTTGTAATTCAAGATGATATTGCGTCATTTTCCTAAACATTTGACCAAATTTGCGCCTGAGAAATCAAAAATCGAATTTTTAAAATTTGAAGTTCAATAACTCGGAATATATTTCGGAAGTTATTTTGTTGTTCCAAGGGTTTGATAAAATATATATTTTATATATAAAAAATATTTAACTTTAATTTAAATAGAAAGCATGTATAAATTGAAATAGACCCAAGAACCTTCAGTCTTCTCTTCTCAGGTCAGAGGCTTGACACAGGCCATCCCTCCATATACATGAGCTGAACACTCCTTGATTAGGGTCATAAAGTATAGTGGAAACTTGGATGAACATGTTGAGAACGATGAATTGCTGACAGGAAGTAATGAAGGTATCAGGAAAGGGTATTCAGCGACCAGTCTATCGAGACACTTTTGTCACAGGCAAAGTTTCATAGAACATTTCTCATTTTATCTACTTAAAATCATTTATATATTTTTTAACTACTATATGTACATGTACATTCACTAATATTTTACATTGTCTCTCACGAATGCTACCAGATGGCTCAAATAATGAAGAATAAAATAGGGGTTCAGATTTAAAAAAAATAATATTTTAGCTGTTTTATTTCTCTACGTAAAAATGTGCGTCACTAACGCTACCAGATGGCACTGTACATGCTAACATAATTACTACGATTCCTCGTTATATTTTGATTGGCATTTTGTTAAAAAGTGAAGCAAATTAATTAGAATATGATAAAAAATATAATCGTAAAAGATAAAAATTACTCATATATTTTATAAAAAAAATGATGAATATAAAAATATCCTTACGGAAGAAAATTAAAGTGTTTTGATTTGTACACCACTAGGACATAAAAAAGTAACCCATAAAAACCAAATTTTTACAATACTCTCTTTCTCGTTTTCGGGTTTCGTGTGTACCATATGTGTCGGAATCTCCATACAACTTGTATGAAAAAACCATTAAAAATTTGAAAAATACGAAATTATACTATAACTAATTTTTTTTAACGAAAATTTTATGGATCTTTTTGATTGTCACCACGAGTCTGCTTGCAAAGTTTCAGCTCGATTGAATCACGGGAAAAGGGTTAAAAATCGATCCAAAGTTTTTTCATCAAGCAAGCAAGCAGAAACCACGAGTTAATATAAATGGAGTAATAACTGATAAATATTAAGCTGGATTTCAAACAAAAAATGTTCAATTTTTGAAAAAAATATAGCCAGTAAATATATTTTTTCTATGAACAAAGATAGGTAATCATATTCATAACAATATTTTTCCTTTTTTCAAAATAATCTAAATGCGTGTTATACGAAAAAAATGACTATTAATTAAGACGAAATTTACAATTAATTATATTTTTTTTTTATTATATTTCATTTATTTAAAACAGTTTTGTAAAACAGTAATTAAAACAGTATTGTGTTATTGAAATAGGTATAAAAATATCTGATTTTTAGGTAGTACATTATTCTGTTAATTAATTTATCTTAAAGTTTGGCCTAATTCTATTACCGAATTACCGGTAAATAAATTTCAATGTACTTTTAGTGTTGGATAATTATTATATATTTCTAAGTATTATATTTAAATATTTTTAAGCTAAGATATTATGAGACGATATTCACAGAAAGCTTGATTGTCGAGTGTATTTTTGTACGGTACGTATACCAGAAATAAAATGTAATATTCTCTGGTACAATACAATAAGCGCATGTGCGTTGGGGATCAAAGACTAACATCGCTAAAATCACTAGCAAAGGTACTTTATTGAATGTTATTTATCCCTTGATGGCTTTTCTGTCTTCCGACTAATATTTTTTAGTTTAAATACCAGGCAGGTACTGGATTCATACATATATATTTGCCTGCCTATACCGGGTGAAACAATGTATTTTAATTTTGGAGCGAAAAAGTGTTAGGTCTAGTAGTTATCAAAAATGAATAAAACTTTAGTTTAATGATGATATGTAGTCAATATGGAAACGAGTATGACGTATTAGAGAATGAAGAAAATATAATATCGAAAGAAACGTAGGTATTTTTAGTTGCAAGCTTAGGTCGCGGATAGGTTAGATTGGGTTAGATTTTTTTTGAGTCAAATAAATAAATATTCTAAGATTTTCACGGCCACTCAGAATCTTCTGTTTTTTGTCTTCTGGGGTATTATGGCGTGTTTTTACGGCTTTCGGGCCGACGTTTCGGATCCCATTGCAGGGTCCATCATCGGGGCTGATGTAATGTTGTGAGTGTTGGTGTTGTGGTTAAGTTAACACCAACACTCACATCAGCCCTGATGATGGACCCTGCAATGGGATCCAAAACATCGGCCCGAAAGGTCGTAAAAACACTGCGTAATACCCCAGAAGACACAAGCCAGAAAATAAATCATCATCATTCTCGGCACTACAACCCTTGGTGGGTCTTGGCCTCCTCAATAATTTTCCTCCACTCATCTCGATCTAGTGCCAGCTCTCTCTAGTTTCGAAGCACTAAGGCAGAGATATCTTTGAGGACGTTGTCACTCCATCTTAGTTTCGGCCTTCCTAAGCTCCTCTGCCCTATTGGCCTTGAGTTCAGCAGGGACTTTGGTGCTTGATGCTCGGACATTCTCTCCACATGACCCAGCTACCGAAGTCTTCCCAGTTTTATAAATTTTGTGAAGTTTGGCTCCTTAAACAGAATCAAGAGCTCATTGCTGTAACGTCTGCGTCAAAGTCTATTTTCTAGAACCGGTCCGAAGATACGCCTCAATTTTTTTTTTCAAAAACGTCCAATGCTCGCTCATTCCTCTTAGTTAGTACCCGCGTCTCAGCTGCGTACGTGATCATTAGCCTAATAAATGTTTTGCAGACTAATATCTTGGTGTTTCTGGAGAGCATTCTGGATTTTATCTGCTTTTGTAGGCGGAAAATTTTTGCGATTTGCGCTCACTATACGCTTCTGGATCTCCTCTGTAGTATTATTGTTGCTTGTTATCAGGGATCGTAGGTATGTAAATCTTGGTACCGTTTCAAAATTTTGATTTCCACACGAGAGAGTTAGGATTTGTTGGATGCATCCTATGGCCATGTATTTGATCTACTGCTGGTTTTCCATGAGACCTATTTCAAAAATGAATGAAGCTAATAAATAATTATAATTATTTCAAAAATGAGTAAAGCTAATAAATAAAAATAAAATTAATAAAGTTAGTTTGATAATGATATATAGTTATTACAGACACGAATGTGATGTATTAGAAAATGAAGAAAATATAACATCGAAAGAAACGTGGGTATTTTTAGTTGCAGGCTTAGGTCACGGTTAGGTTAGGTTAGGTTAGATTTTTTTGAGTCAAATAAATAAATAATATTAAATTAAAATAGAATGTTGGGGAGTATTTTTATCACGACACTTTGCCTGTATCGATCAGTAAATTTAGTGCATTTGGCGATTTTAATACTCATAGTCTAGGATTAACTCGAGGTGCACGGTTAACACCGGGATTCCGCCGGCGGGTCGCCCGCAAAGCATCGCGCTCGGCCTGAAATAACTCAATGGATTTACTGTTGGTTTTAAAGTTGCCACCGCACCATCGCTCTGCCCGCCAGCCAGCCCTGGCTGTTTATACCTGAATATCGATGAGATAAATAGCTGCACAGTTGTTTCAGCAATTTTGGTTTAAAATCGTAATTTTGAAAATATTTGTACACGCAGTTTAACCAAAAAGTTTCCTCACTTTATTTATTTAAAAAAAACGAGCGATCCTTACAATAGTCGTATGTTGTGATGTGTTACATTTGACATCTCACAATTAAAATACCAATTGAGCGGCAACAGTAATTAACATAAAATTATTAAAAAGCTTACACCTATATATTTATTAATTAGTAAATACAAGTAAAAAAAAAATGTATGCGCATTTTGCCGCACTAGGTAGGTACCATATATATGTAAACACGCATTTTGTTTAGAAATGTGTTGGTCAATTATATGTTTTTATTTATTTTCGTAGATGGTGGTGGTGCGCTGCCATACATATTGTACGAAAACTTTAAATAAATAGTTTAAAATAATCACATAAATTGCATACAATTTGAGAATGTTAATTAATAAGGGTAGTTATTGCTTACATTAATTTAAAAAAAAATACGAACTCATTGGATAGTTTCGAAGATATAAGCCAAAATATATCGAAGCAACAAGATCCATACGCTAGACACTAGCCACGTAAAATATATACAAAATCAGAAGCGTTGACTATTAGAAGTGTGCGTCTTTGCTATGACGGCACTTGCTGGACACTGATTTGTTTATAAAGGATGATTTTTTTCCATCGCGCGTGCTCCGCGCGCGCTCATTGGTTAACTAGTATTGCGCGCGCTTCCCTGGCGTCTCATTTCCTGTTGCGCATTTTCATCCATTTTCACAAAATCACTGCCACAGATTGCAGGAAAGTGAGAGGAAAGATGTTACACATAAAAAAAATACATTTATCAATACGTTAAAAATGTCCTTAGGTTTTCACGGCCGTTCAGAATCTTCTGTGTATAGTTTTCTGGGATATTCTGCCGTGTGTATGTGACCTCTCTGGCCAACGTTTCGGATCCCATTGCAGGGTCCATCATCAGGGCTGATGTGATGAGTGAGTGTTGAAGTGTAGGTTAAGTATTACCTTGCAATACCGTACCGAAGTCAGGGTGTCTCCAAGTTTGTGTCATGTTAAATACTGGATTGCAGTACCGTGTCGAAAGCAAGGTGTGTGTCTTGATGTAGTGTGTTATATATCTACTAACGGATGTCGGACTGTGCGGATCGTCTATTTGATTTATCCTGCAGCGCCGGATACCACGATGTTCTTAACTTAAGACCGTCATCCCTATTAATATTTACCGAGTGCTTGTATATTTCAATTGCCTCTTTGACCAGGCGCTTGTGGTGACTTTTGGGCTTTCCTAATAATATATAATTTATTCTTAATAAATTTTTTATTAATATTCAAACACCGACCAAGTCATTTCTTTCTGTGTAATTACATCTTAAAAACATAACTTGAACTTATTTTAGTTGAGTATATACGTATGTGGATGGCTATCTGCTAATGAAGTAGCTATTAATGATCCTATTTGGGATGAACACTTTCAAGAGAGAGAGGCTGTATAACGAGGCTAAAAAGAATTGCATACTTTTGTCACATGTCACAACAACACTATCGAAGATTCCAAAACGGCCTACGGTACTCGGAAAGCATCGAGAAGCATCTATAGAGACCTGGAAGCCACGATAAAGTTAACACACTAGAAATGCCTAGAGGGTTCAGTGTCATCAATAGCCAGATATAAATAGGACCGCGTACGAGAGTAACGTAGTTGTTATTTTTGGGCGCTTGACAGCGAAACCGGAGTGAAGGCAGCCGTAAGCTGCGAAGGCCAGGGTGGCTAAGCGAGCGGTAATGCGCCAGAAAATAATCTGGAAAGTACTTAACGTAACCGGAGCGAATAATACGTGCGAAAATTGGATGGAATATTCTATTGAATAATGTTTTAAAGCGATTATATAGTGTCTATTTATGAGTTATTAATTTAACGAAATAGTTAATTCAAATAAAAGTATAAATAGTGTTAAGGTACTTTGTACGTTTAATTAATTAATCAATCAGTAATCAATAAATCCGTTATTAAATGCATTCAAGGGGTAGTCATTAGCAGCACTGTACTTTTAACAGTCTCCAAATAAATTCCAAATGTAAGCGTTGCAGGAAATAAAAAATAATATTATGATTAAAAAGCACAACATTGTCCCTACGTGATGAAATTTGTGTTTGTGTATGGTTGACAAACGCGTAAGGTTAGTTAGTACACGCCACATGCATGTAAATGTATTATCAGTTAGTCGACATCTCTGGTCTGATTAGTCAGCAACCTGATTGGGTGATCAGGAATCACCGCAGGTGCGTTTCACCATAATCGACATAATAAAGGCCGCATCCACCTACTACCGGTTTCCAATATTTGCCAGTCTACTGTTACGCGCATTCAGTTTCAACGAGGTTTTATTTGACGTTTAAACCAAAACTGAGAAATTAACCCAATTCCAAGACGGCCCCAATATGAAAACGACTTTTGGCCAAAGACTATTCAGTTTCCAAGCTCCTAGAATATATAACCTTCTTAGTAAAAATATTAATACGAAACCAGCAGTAATACGAAACATTTCAGACTAAGCCAATTTAATGTTCTATTCAATTTGGGTAGAGATAATACCGAAAAGAAATTAACGGAAATTATAAAATAAAACTGCTTAATCTTATTTTGATAACTACTTTTAGAGATTAATTTATGTTAAATTTTGCATACGTTTTGTGTAGGTGCTTTAGTTTAAACTTAAATATCAACTCTTTGCAATGTATTAATTTAATTTAACTTTTTTAATTGCATTAATTTAATTTAACTTTTTGTATTTTATCCATATAAATTAACATTCTTATGGTATGTATCTTATTAAAATTTTTTAAATGTATCTATTTAATTTAACTTTAATGTATTGATTCACGAATGAGTATAGTTATTAATTCACTAGTAACCTATAGTTAAATTTTGTATTGTAAAATTAAATATGTAACATGCCCTAAAACAGGCCTGATTAGTTGGACCGAGCGTAAACATGTTACACATCAAAATTTTCAAAATAAATTGTTTATCCACACTCGCATAGAAAACCAAAAAATCATGTGAAAAAAACCCCAAACAATGGAATCGAACCAAAAATACAAGTAGGCACCGTTAAAAACAAATGTGAATATGTATTGCATAAAATTATTAAATCGCTTCATTAAGGAGAAACTTCTTTTATTAGCATTTTTTAATGAGAATCAATTCAATATATGTGGGGTTTAAAAGCAAAGGCAGCAATATCCAAAAAAAATTAATGCAAACATCACGGACTACTCACTTATAATATACTGAATTCAAAATTCAAAGAAAACATAGTCTATAAATTTATAAAAAACATGATTTTGGAAGGGACACATATGTGAAATTTAGAACTCAGTACATTTTAAATAAGTAATCCTCGGTGACTGCATTCAAAACGTTTTTTTAATTTCTTGGGTATTGCTGCCTTTGGTTTTAAACCACACATATATTTTACATTATAATTACTGAACAGTTTTTTCTAAACCAAAGTTATCCTGAGATATTATTAATCTAAATTCAACACAAATCTAATTTATCGAATTTTTTAAAATTTTCTTCCGACGCCTAATGCAAAGTTGAATCTGCCAAATACAATTAATAAATCCTAAATCGTAACATTTTTACATTTCTACTTCATATTTCCATCGTTTCAGTCATAAAATAAGTCCCATAAACCGAGCGTTAACATGTTACACATGATAAAAAGGTTGGAATGCGGAAAAATTGACATTAAATTGTTAATGCGTTTATGAATTGCTGATGGGGAGTGGTGCGGGGAGCGCAGAATATTATTTCGGTGGGGTTGGAATTATATCTTCACACTACCGCAATCGTGATCTTTAACTCTTAAAAGACTGTGTTAAAAAATACCTTCGGGGACGGTGGTGTAACACAGAGTTACCTGATTAAAAATCGGCATAGTTTTTAATATGTGATAAAATATACATATATACGATACAGATAAGACTTTTTAAAGGTCCCTTTATATAATTATGTAAGGTAAACATACATATTTGCATTATTTTAGTAAATTATTATAAAATCAAGGCGTATCGAATTTGCGTGCGCTTCCGCTGACGTATCATTAGCAACTGAATTCAACGACACGGTCGCCAGCTCGCGTCAATCGCCTGCACTCCGTCTTTGTCTAACACGTGTTACCCGACTCCACCGTACTCTTTCCATATTGTTTTCGCTTTCGCCGAAACCCAAGCAACCGCCATCTCTGTCCTACATGAAATGTATGGTATTGTCGAGATCTTTCTTGCTCGATTTAACTGCGATGTGCAATATTTTTCTCTCTTACACATTGGCTGAAAATACGAGAGTTATGAATAAATATTTTTTAATTAAAAAATCCATACATTCCTAACAATTACAAAAAATGTGACGTTTTAGTTTCGTAATTAAGGTAGATATTTCATATTTTCTATGACAGGTAGACCTACGTTACATCACCGACACACAGGAGTTAACCTTCGAATGCAATAATCATATCATGTTCTCTAAACTCTAAACTATTACCACGTAAGGTAATATTAATTTAGACACATAAGATACGTAGAAGCCAATCTGAAGGCATATATAATTCTCAGAACAATTGCGATAAACCGATTAATTTCACTGAGATTTTGAGTTGCCGAGGTTTTGACAGGTGACTTTGTTCTTGATTGACATTTTCAGAAGCTTCAGTCGTTTAACTTGCTGAAGAAGAGAATTAACTACGTGAAATTTCGTATTACTCGCATATTTTAGTACATGACAACTTTAGTTAGTTAGTTACATACGTCATAATTTTTACTGAAATCACGAGTCTCAAGTGTCACATGAGAACATATGTTATTAAAAAAGTTTGAGAGTTATTAGTTGAGAAAATTTTGCCAGAGGTCTAACTGGCTGTTTCAGATAGGTTTAATTAAAATACGGCCTCCGAGACAAGATTAACGATGAACAATAGTGACGATTCTGAGGTACGGAAATGAAGCCTAGATCTCGCAAAAGGAGAATGAGTAATGGGTTAAACCGTGCGTGTGTCCAAGCCTTATGTTGTAAAAAGGATAATTATTAACAAATTATTTTTAATACTTTTTATATTAAAAGCATTTACTTTGTAGTTAAACATAAGTGTGCATTAAATGGGTATAAATTATAAATCACTACCAGATTTTAGGTCTATGCTTATTAGAGTTTGACCAACGTAAATCGGCGTGCGGCGACTTTGGAACTAAAACCCGCCCCACCCGCACCCGGCGGTAACCCCTCGCCCTGTCATTCAGTTCGATCTCGTATTTGCGCGTGAGCTGTGACATCTTGATTTTCAATATACTTGGTGCATACACCAATGAATTATTATGTCCAAAACGTCCGAAATAGTCCGGTTTGTGCAAGAACAGTTGCCAATGAAGTATTAAAGTTTTGCGAAGCTGAAAAAGCAAATAAACGACCAATATTACCGTTTCACAGGACTCTAGATAGAGTGACCGTCATTACTGGTTTGTTTCTTTAGTGTTGCCCGACCAAATTTATATGAAAGGCTCCGACACCGGTCACCGGACACTATGTATATTATGTATTATGTGTAAAATTCTGTTTCGCGACAGGGACGCCCTCCCTCGCACGCCAATTTATACTGGTGGCACTCTATGCTATTTAGGTGCATGCTAGTCTTTAAAAAGATTAACACGTGAAGATAAGAACAAGATAACAAATGAAAGGTTAACAGTACTATGGTTGTGGTGTATAGTGTTGTGAACATAGTTGTGTAGTGTTGGTCCTGATGAAGAGACGGGTACGTCTCGAATCCGGTCCACCTAAAATCTGGTAGTCGTTTATACTGAATTAACTAACACTGTTATTAATATATTTATATTGGTATTTTGTGAAAATCTGATTCTGGCGTATTATACACAATTTCGATTTAAAATGATTTGATTTTAAATGAAGTAACGTGAATTCATGTACGTGCGTTAGAAGTTTTTCTTCTTTGGCGTGATTGGGATAATTGATATTTACATATTGGTTATGTATATTAGTACAGCAATACAATATCTAGGGAGATCATAAATATAATTGATAACGCTTTAACCTCTTCGGGCTCACGGTATCATATACAGAGTTATTTGAAAAACATTAATAACCTCGCAAGACTATATTCCTGCCTTGATTATAATAGAAAATGTTCAAGCTATAATGACCAATATTTATGCAGATATGCGACATAAAAGTTTGCTTTTTTTTCAATATTTATTTTTTGTGAAACGTTGGACGAACATTACAGTAACTTATATCGAATATGAAAAATTCATTCGTTTCAATACAAGTTGAATAAAATGATAAAAACCCTGAAAAATTTTCAATTGGAATATTTTTCGATTGGAATTCGAAGGTTTTTATTTTTGTATTTGACTTGAATTAAATTTTTTTCATATATATATTCAAGCAAGTTAGTCCTATTTTCATAGTACAAGCGCTTAGCTTAGTTTGAAAATAGTAAGAATATTGATGTGACACGTATTTCCGTGTTCACATCTCTATTTTTTTTTTTAAAAATTAAAAAAAAAAAAAAAAAAAAATATTTGTCAAAAAGGACTTATTTTTAAATCTATAGAAAATTGACATTTATTGGAGTTGCGATCAAAAAAAAATCTCCTTAATTATTAATTGAGAATGTTATTTATTTTTCCACGTACTATTACAAAATACGTTGTACTTACACGTAGTTAATTAAAATAATGCGTAATTAATATTAAATAAGTAAATTTGTGTGAGATACTTCTTTTACGATCTTAACCTATATCTGTGAGTATTTTTGTACTTATTTGATTAATGTAATTTGTTATAATTATCTTAAAATATGTTTTCATTAAATAAATAAATAAAAAAATCTTTGAATGTAAAATACGAAATTAGTAAGATTCTAAGCAATGAAAGAATATTTGTCTACCAAAAAAAAGGAAATTAAGCTATATGTGCATAGTTACAATAGTGGTGTTGTAGTTTCTCTTCATTATGCATCAAAAACTGGCACTGTTCATGTTTTTCACAAAACGCGAGTTGTGAGTTTTACGGTTTAAATCTCTGTGCACAGTATTATTCCAAAACAATTCAGATTTATGTCAGTAATTTGCGTTCAAAACACGATTAAACAAAAGCGGATATTGAACAATGTCATTAAATTGTAATGTAACGGGCAAAGTGCGTCGTAAAAATCGATCGTTTCATTAAGGAAATAATCGACTGTGAGATAAATATTTATATACAAAGGCAAAATGGTATAATTGTATAAATATATAATAATTAATACATTTGAAAATATTTTGTCATCATAATGAGTCTCAAACAATATTATATTCGAGGTTTGATACGAAGTGTGTAAGTCCAGGTGTTCGGTAGTTGCATTTTTAGGCATTTGTTTCTAGTGAATTTTGGATCTGGCATTTACGTCACGACCCTCTCCCTTCCTTCGGCCTTCCTTGACTTGATCTCATCAGTCAAATGTTTCGAGCAGTGAAGTATCGTTTTGTTGCCATACATGTCAAATTGATTCTCGAAGACGACCCAAGTAAGTCCACATGTTCGGTAGTTGATTTTTAGGCATTTGTTACTAGTGAATTTTGGATCTGGCATTTACGTCACTACCCTCTTTCTTCCTTCGTCCTTCCTTGACTTCATCTCACATGTCAAATATTTCGAGCAGTGAAGTATCGTTTTGTTGCCACACATGTCGAATTGATTCTCGAAGTCGACCCAAGTAAGTCCAGATGTTCGAACAGTTAATTTTTAGACATTTTTACTAGTGAATTTTGGATCTGGCATTTACGTCACGACTTTCTCCCTTCCTTCGGCCTTTCTTGACTACAACTCACCAGTCAAATATTTCGAGCAGTGAAGTATCGTTTTGTTGCCACACATATCAAATTGATTCTTGAAGTCGACCCTTTCGGAAAAAATTGTCGTGATATCGTAACAACTTGTTTTTGACTAAAATTGGAAGACCAGTGTTATGACAGTCGAATTTGTCGACCATCGGAGTCAAAACAGACCCCGAGGAAGGAATATTCTCAGAAGTGGTGAGTCGATCATCGTTTTTTTGTTTCTTTGCATCCCTTTAATTACATCCTCAGTTCCCGTTTTATCCTTTGCTAATACAAAATTCCTTGTACCCGGCGATTCACGTCGGGATCACCAGATGTTATAATTTTTTTTCGTTGCGTTAGTATACTTGCACTTGACGTATTTTGACATTTGTACTAACTTGGCTATGGAAAAAATTACAAATGTTCCGGTCTATTCTTTTAATTTTTTACTTTTTAAAAAAAATGATACAAAGTTTCAAAGAAATCTGATTAAAATCAATACCATTATAATGCCTCAGCCCATGTATTAATCGAAAATGACCCATTTTGAATTTATCATTTTAATCCCGAAGGATGAGATAAATAACATGAGAGGTCGATGCATTGACAAAATTGAGAAGAAATTGCAATTACCTCAGCCTTGAAGTAATTGGAATTTCAAAGTTGAGTTGTGAACACAGGACATCGGCTCTCCGAACTTGCTAGAGAATTATAACCTATTTGTTCCGACCGATGACTTTTTACGTAATTGAGGTCAAACATTATTTTAATATATTTTATATATTTTTATATATTAGATCGACCTCTGTATCCCAGCAAATTTCACTGGAAGACGGCTCATACTGCGGTCAGCTAAATCGGAGGCACTCTGCAGGCTGGTAGTACCAAGGAGACCTGGAGCCACCAATTTTGCGGAACCTGCTTTCAGCTTTGCGGGCCCAGCTATGTGGAATCAGCTGCCTCCAGTATTGCGATCTACGGAAAACCAGGAACTCTTCAAGAAGAGCCTAAAAACTCATTTTTTCGGCATGTCGCACCTGGAAAGCGCCCTTGAAGCGTCTCTTACGCAAAAACGGCGCTATATAAATTAACATAAACATAAAATAACATAACATTGCTAAGATGATAATGTCAAATAAGATGATTTTGTTATTAGATTTATAAAATAAAATAAATAATTAATAAATCTGAGCTACGATCGAGATAATGACAGCAAAATAGAGTCATCTATCATATCTTCTTTTATGAATTTGATTTTCATATATTTTTTCCAAAGTTTTTATTTGTGTTTTCAATTCATCCCTTAAATACATTTGTATTCTCAGAGTACCTAAATACCTAACGATTTACTTAGACAAAGGTCTCCTTGAAATAAAATGACATCGTTGGTGAACGTACTTCATGATGGAAACATTTCTTAAACAGAAATATGGACCATTATTTCTACGAAATCTGAGTGAGCGTGGGGGTAAGGGTGTATGTAATCCTTTAAGGTTCTATTTGAATACCATTTTACGACAAATGCTAACTTGATCTTCAAACGACACATTAAAACTGTTTGGTTTACTGAGATTAGGGCTGTGTTTCGGAAGGTTTTATGAAAGATTATCGTAACAATGTTAGCTTAGAAACATTAGAAATGGTATTTAGAAAATACAAACATAATTTAAATGGCTTTTGAAGATGGAAGAGCTGGATTAAAATATGATACATAAATGTTATATGTATTATGTTTCTGACGTGTATATTCTAACATTAAATAGCCATAAATGTTACATGCCTCCTTACTAATAAGGACCTTAAGAGGATTGGAAGGAAAAATACGTTTTGTGACAACCGTTAAACGAACGAAATCGAACAAAATATTACATTTATATATTTATAGTGTAACGAGACGCCAAAAATAATTGATGCATACTCCGAACCCTTAGTAATAAATAAGTTTTCTATGTTTTCATAGAACAACAGTATGGAAACATCGAAAACGGTCTACAGAAATTTACAATTATCTAAAATATTCGCGAAACGTCTACAAACAACTGAAACAACCTTCTCGAACATGGACCTTCTCCTAAACACTAGAATAATCTAGAAAGTAAGAAAATATCAGTTTAAGGTACAAATACGTAGCCGTGACGTGAGTTGGGTTATCGTATTTTACAATTCGATTCAGTGTTAAGTCGGCCCTGGGTGGCCAGTCGTGAATTGCGATGCAACAATTGGCGAAATAAATAAAAGCGATAAATAATTGTGTGCGAGAATTGGATGGAATGTTATAGAAAATATTAAATACATGTTACTCAGGGATAATAAAGTAATATGAGTGATATATTGCAAAATAGAGTAATTAAAAGAATATTGTTAAGTTGAATTCGTTTTAAGTGACTTTGTACGTTGAATAGTTAATGAACCATTAAGTAACAAATCGCTAATTAACTTTATACTGTTTTCATTCATTCCCTAGCCACGACACGTTACAATATTACTAAGGGTCCATACCTACAGGTAACAGATTTAGTTAAAAGAAGTTTGTGAGGGAAATTTTTGTAAACCTCTAAATAATAAAAATATTTCTATTTAATTCAAGCGGAAAGTAGATGGAATGTCCGGGGAAGTGGTGAATTTTAACTTTTATATTTGAAATTTTATATTATTTATATAATATTAAATTTATATATTAAAAAAAAATAATACACATATTTTCATCAAAGTTGTAAAATGCAACCAAGAAATGTTTGGTTCAGTTATGTACGATTGTTTATATGTATAATTGTATATTTTTGGAACAAAATCTTATAATAGATAAAATAATAATAATCAAGATTCTATTATCTAATAGTCGACGAAAAAATGGTCGAGCAAAGCCTTTCTTACAAATGCTGCCTTAATGGTAAGAGACATATGAATACTTCCTATTAAAAAGTTGTAGAGTTTAAAAAGATCTATAAAAAAATCTGCAATGACATATATTTGTAAGTTAAAGTTAATGCACAAGATAAAATATGAGTAAAAGATATATTTTAAATTAATTTAAATCTGTCGAGGGTAATTAAAGTAATGTCAAATTATTACCAAAATAAACTTGCTTATTGTAAGAAAATATTTATATAGATAAAAACTGTATTTTACACAACATTGTTAGTAGTGTTTTTGAAAAAAAAAAAAAATCACGACTAGCTGAACATTTGCCTATTTGTCTTTTGTCCCGTATGCGTTCCTATAATATAAATAAAATGACACAAATATCCGCGCAGCAGTCAGTACCAGCCGCGAAGCGAGTAGCAATGACAGCGAAGCGGCCATCAATAGTCGCGCAGCGGCCCAAACAACTCGCTTAACTGCTAGTCCCTTTATATTTCAACAGTCCTCTTGTAGTTTAGTGTAATTTGCATGTGAATATAATTATTGTAAATATTATCTCACGTGTTGTTTTTTGGTCATACTTATAGAATGTTCTTATTTGCTATCTATTAAAAATGTGTTTAATATAAAATATGTATTCAGTAATTTCTCGTGCATGAATAATGGAAATCTGCGTTATACAGGGTGATCTTAAGTTGACTTACTATGAAATTACATTAAATAAATAAAAGATTTAAAATGTTTTAAATAATTTAAAATTATATTGAATGAATAACGTAATCAATACGTAAAGTTACTAGACTTGAATTCACTCTCAATGTTCCTAAAATATCTCACACACTAATTATCCAATTTCGTAGTTCACATTTATTACCTTCGCTGCACTGTTATTACTTCTGAATAACTAGTCTCTGATTCTAGGTTCGCACTAGAAAGCTTCTCGCTTGTTGGTAGGTACATTTTTTTATTTTATTTTTTATTTTTTTTTATTTAATATTAAAACTACATTTAAATCATAATACATTTGTCTATAATAATCTACTTAGATACATTTTATTTTATTGCTTTGCCTCTCCAAAAATGAGACTTGCTCATGTGCTTGGTGAGGGGCTTACACTTTATTAGTTTATTTTGGATTTGGCTTATTTGTTCCTTAGCTATATGTCTTGTTATGCATTGTCAATTGCTATATGTCTTATTAACATTATTGATTACAATCACGCGCTGGCCAAACCCCCGCACGGTTCGCTTGTCAGTGGATTTCTATAACGTTAGCCTGTTGTTAACAATGTACAGTACTCTTGCGCAGTAGTTGGTGAATTCTTTTTTATAAGTAATGTCGCTTTCTCGATCTTTCCAAACGGTGGACCGTGCGAGAGATTTAGATAGTGCGTAATTCCTTCTGATTCTACCATTTTGTGACATTATTATTGTCACTAGATGGTGAACTGAGCTAAACGCCTGTATTATGAAAATAGGACTAACTTAAAAAGAAAGCTCTTTCGACCATCAAAAAACCGTCGAGGTTCAAGAACAGTCGACATCTTTTATCTTTGGGGTCACAATCTTCGATATCAGAGAAACTGACCAAACCATTTTTTAAGCATTTTTTGAAATCTGGATCATAGATACTTTTTAACCATAGCTTTAATTTTTGGGAGAACGAATGGATAGAAAAATTATACATCACAATGTCTGAATAAGTATTTTTTCGAAAAATATTAAATATTAGTTTGTTTTTATGTATAGAAATATTTAAATCAAGAAAAAATTTATTACATATTATTCCTGTGTCAATAGTAAATTTAATCTTATGATAGAGTTTATTTAAGAAATTGAGAAAAATATTAAGTTGTCTTTTTGTACCATTCCCAATACATAATAAATCATTTACATATCATTTCTAAGTAAGAATGTGTTTTACAAATAACGCTGAAGTAGTAAATATTCTATTTTCTAGATTATTGAGTAATATATCAGAAATTAAATAAATAAAAAATCGGATACTGATAAACAATGGAGGAAAATTTTATTTTTTAATTATCATATTTCTAATTCAATTACGAAAAACACTCTTATTCCATTCAAAAAGCTTTTTATAAGATTAATAAATTTTAAGAAAAGTTTTAAATAATAAGGATAAGGACAACATTTTAAACAATCGGGGGTTTATAAATTAATTTGTGATTATCGTGGTTACTTTTATATTAGTAAAATCTGTAAAAAATTTAAAATAAGAATCAAAGAACAGGTGCATAATATTAATAACTATTCAGAATTCGCCAACCATCTTATTGAAACTAATCATTCCTTTGATATCAACAAAGGACTTTAAGTTTTACATACAAATAACAGTGATGTACAATTAGAAAAAATAGAAATTAGAAAAAGCATTAATAGTGATTTAAACATAATAAATAATCAAACCTTACTTATTAATCAATTTTTTTTATTTATAACTTAGATTGTTCTATGCTTTTGTTTCTTTATTGATTTTTAACATTTTACCAATCCTTAAATTTCACTCTCAACGCGCATGAAAATGAATAACTAAAAATATATATTTTGTGTTAAACTTACACACACGGGTATACAAAGATTTCACATTTTATTTGGAGCACCTTTTATATCTCTCTCAATATTTTCTTAAGTACGTTCATTGTTTACATTCACTTAACTATTTCTCTCGTTCTTCCACTTCAACCCGTTTTTCGAGTGTGCGCTATACGCTTTGTCTATTTTTATAGGTACGTATAATATTTGTGTTTAATTAATATGATCCAATTATTATGACACATATAAATTAAAACGCTTGTGTTTTAGTTCTACATTTTTATTTTTTTTAGATGCATTTCATATTATAGCGGCATTATCAATATCAATTTAGATTGATAATGCCATTTTATGTGTAATTATGGAGTTCTATAAAATTAACACCGAAACAATAAATCCAATTATTATAATATTGTGGTTCATTAAATTTATCACTTTCTATTTTTTCATTTCGTTTCATCGGTCGGCATTTTTTATACTTTGGGTTAGATTGTGCTTTACAAATAGTTGTATGAAAAAACTGAAATTTATTTTTGAATGGAGAAATAAATAGGGTAATAAAAATTGATAATAAAACATAGGGTAATAGATTTTTTTTCATTAATATTTTATATTATTTTTAACCTTTCCTAAACTACATGTAAAGCACTAATTTTACTAAATGTACCAGAAAAAAAGTCGTGATTTTACGGAGACCAAAATTTTTTCGCTACACTCAAGACTATAAAGTTTTTTAATTATTGATTTAATATGACCAAGAGTTTTATTGTAATTTTTTTCTCGTCCTCTATCGACGATAAGGGTACATTTTATCACTGTAACTCTCGAAAAAACTAATATTGTATTTGGAGAGGGTGTTGAGGCTTTGTCATATTTTAAAATTATTTTGAAGGATCTGGAATACGCAATTATATGCCGGAAAAGTCAAGAAGTCGAGTTGTTACAAATACGTGACGGGAAAAATTCAAATTTGACAGCTCTGAAAAGCAGAGCAAAAATTATAAATCAGGCAAACCGATAAACAAACTACGAATCTATGCAATAGAAACCGGGTTAATAAAGTGTGCCTGAAACAAATGGAATATTCTCGTGAAACGATTAGCGCGAATTACAACATAATGTTTCTGCTAATGTTAATATCCTGTGACTACTTTTAATCTTTACTGATTTTCTTCTTCTAACCCTTATCTTATAGGGTCGGGGTCCCTGCATCGCATAAAGGGTTCCAACTTTTCCTGTTTTGGTTGCAATCTTGTTTCGCATCAGTACTCTAACTCATTTCGACAGCTCCTCCTAGGACGCCCCCTTGGTCTTCTGCCTTCTGGTATTGCCTGGAATATCTGCTTTGGCAGTCTATCTGCCGGCATCTGCAAGATATGTCCCAGCTACCGTAACTGTGATATTTCGATAAACGTCAGAAAAAGGTTCTACTTCGAGACATTATCTTATTTGAGTATTTATTTATTATTATTTGTCTCTTCTGGTTACTCCTATTACATGTTCCTTGTAGAAATCCCATCTAGGTGGGTTCTTTCGGTCAAGATCCATTGCTCGTGGCCATACACTAGGGTTGGCCTGAAAACTAATTTGTATACTGCCAACTTTGCTCGCTTACTGAGCTCCGCTTTTCTAAGTACGAGATAATACAGGGATCGTGCTACCTGACTTGGGCATCCATTTTTCTAACAAATTCACTTTCTTGCTTTCGATTTTTACTACTTTTAATAAAAGTTTAAAATCTGAATGCGTATTTCATTGCGTTTTTCGGCATTGCATCATGACAATACTTTAAATAACATTTTTAAATAATTCATAAAAAGACTAACCCATAAAAACCAACTTTTATCATACTCCCTTTCTCATTTATTAGTGAAAACAGGTTTGGCGCTTAGCCTACGCGTTGGGCTCGAGTCGGGCGATGCTACGAAAGGGAATATTAAGAATTTTCGAAAAATCCAAAATTATACTAAAATTATTATTTTTTTTAAACAAAAATTTGTAAGATCATTTTATTTGTTGCCACGAGTCTGTCTGCAAAGTTTTAGCTCGATTGAATTACGGGAAAAGGGATAAAAATCGATCTAAAGTTTTTTCGGCAGACAAGCAAGCAGAAGATACTAGTTAAACGAAAGGGTAAAATACAAATTGTTCATGATTTTGTTTTATATATGGTGAGTCAGTCCATTATGTATGTAGGCGACCTTCCGCGAAATCTAATTCCTTCCATCACCGACCTTTTTATGGTAATTACATGTTGTAATTGATGGACCCATGCCTTGATTTTAAGTTTGTATCTAACGTTGAAGTTGTATATTATGAAAATTGCGTTCCGTTATACAAATAACCTAGATTAAATTTTTGATTGGTTTATTTGACTAATCTTGATAGTATCTTATTAGGCATGTTGGTACATAATGATGTAATTCGATTTACTAAGCAAAACTAATTAAAATTTAGTCCAATTTAATTCAAAATGAATGATGCGAGAATCAATTAGTGTACATTTTAATTAAACGTACATAATATATGGACATTTTGGGAATTAAATTCAAATTAAAACATATCAAATGTCAATGAAGATTTTGATTAAAAATTGTAACACCTCTCAAGTGATCCCAAAGTTGACAGTTTAAGAAGGGAGACCACCCGATGACAAAGTATTTCCAGAAATTTTTAATTTTTAATTCATTTATGCTTCCTTAAATAATTAAAAATACGATTGATCATTAACGAATTTTAACCGTGCATATGTTTTATGTTATAAAATAATTCTATTTTTTTCATTTTGTGATGTTACGTGTACATTTTCTTCTTGAATGTGATTTCTTTGTTTTTCTTTCTTTTTTCTCTGGCTTATTACTGTGTATTTTTAGTCCTTTGTGATATTAAAAGTTTTGTTATTTCTTTTCTTTCTATTTGGAATTCTTATTTCGTTTAAATTTTTTGAATTACATTTTTGAATATGTGTGTTATATGTTACTTTATTTTAACTTTGTTTTCGTGTTGAATAATTATAAAAAGAAAACAAAATATTGTTTTTATATGACTTGAATGTTTTGAACGCCATAAAAATAATATACACTATATTTAAAAAAAAAAAGGAAAATTTTAACATTTATGGTGATATATTCCGTCAACACATGATGAACGCAGTAAATAAGAGCGGACTTGGAATTCGCCGTTCTTATCTGAAGAACGGCCATGATGACAACACTATAACGCGGTATAACTACATAACCGAAACCCGTTATCTTTACAAGTGTCACTAAATGCAGATTCAAACAACGTGCGAATTTTGTTCCTTATTACCTTTGTGCCTCATGAACTTTGTTTGCCAACCTTACACAACATTTATACAAATCGCGACATCAATATCAATACATAGTATAGATGTATGAATGTGGCCGAAGAAAAAGTGGTGTGCCAGGATAGAAGAGTGTGGCGTTCAATCCTCTCTGCCTACCCCTGCGGGAAAACGGCGTGATGGTTAGTTAGATAGTTAGTATAAAAGAAAGTGTTCGGCGGGCGTCTGTCCCTCTGTATGACCGCGCTAATCTCAAGAACCACTGAACGGATTCTTAGGTGGTTTTTACCCTAATGGTCTGCATTTCTTCAGAAAAAAAATTGTATCAAAAATTACCCCAGCACATATAGGAGCTAAGCATTAACGCTATTAGTGAAATTTCCCGCTAAAGTGTTTTCGTGGATAAAGCTGCCTAATTCATTAGAAATACAAAAAAAATCTTGTGACAATAAATTGTGTCTAATTAATGATCTCAAAAAATCAGTGATAGCATATATCTATATATCTTCTAAGAATATATGATACCTACCATTTTTGTCTATAAAATCTCATCGAATATATAACTATAAATATTACTAAGATTTAATGGTTAACTTTCAAAAAATTTTGACCGCTTCCGTTTAATTCTTATCAAATGTAACATCTTTCTAACCTTAATTCTTTACCGCAGATGAAATTTATCCTTAACACCAAATCGTTGAATAAAGTATCTTATTATATAGTTATGATGAGCTTATCACTATAATAACAAAAATGCAACAGACTGGGTTGCTAGTTTATCATAACACGAAAGAATTCAGATGGTAGAGGCGGACTCCTTTACCAAAAAAATTATTATTTATTAATCAACGCCCTAGTGAGCTTTTACAGTACAAGACAATTAAAAGGATTTTTATATACCTAACGTAAAACACGTTTTACAGTAAATAATTAAAAAATAAAAAATAACTAACTAATCTTCACGCTGTTTCCCCGGGTAGGCAGAGAGGATTGAACGCCACACTCTTCTATCCTGGCACATCACTTTTGCTTCGGCCACATTCATACATCTTCTCATACAAGTTCTACGGTTGTTGCGGCTTAATATAAATAAAATATATTTAAGGTAAATGAACAATATAAAATGAAACAATGTAAAACAATATGAAATGAACAATAGAAATGAACAATATATATAAACAATGATTAGTACACAAGCCTACAGTTACAATTAGAAAACTTTGATAATTCAATAATACAGTAAAATAAAGATATTTAAACCAATATACCAGATAAATAAGATAATAAGAAAAAAGAAACCAAAAAATAAATATAAAAGATAAAATCAAAACATATTTAAAAGGGAAATGAACAATAATTAGGACACTTTAAAATAAATAAATATATATAATTCGTGGGGAACAAAACATACGTAAAAATTTAGTTCATTACGAATTCCGAAAATTTGTAATATTTTGAGTTTTGTTCAAATCTTTCAGAACAGTGCTGGATTTATGTCACAGAGACATTATTAATCAATTAATATATGCATGGAAAGGCGCTTACAACTCATATGTGAAAGCTTTGCACACAATTTGAACATATATACAACGTCCAAAAAATGAATAAGCATGGTATATTCTATCATAGGTGGAAATGGCGAATGTTACATTGTGTAAAGTGATCACTTAAGCCAACCATAAAGATAGGTCATAAGTCCTATGTACACCCAAATGACTTCTATACCTACTTTCCCATAATAAATACAGTTTCGTCTCTGTGATATCTATAATATACATTAATCCGAAAATTTGTTTCCAAGGTGTTATAAATTTGGAAGAATATTGTAAGCAAAAAAAAGATTATAAAGAATAGATTATAAAGAATAGATTATAAACATATCATTGATAAAAAAAGTTTACATGTTATTTTAATTCAAATCAATGTAAAAATTAAGCTTTTGAGACAGGTACTACTATAAAATGACTTTTATAAAACACTAAAAATAAATAAAATGTAAAAATATTTTTTTTCCATTCTTCGAATAACGTTTTAAATTTATAAAATAGTAAACAACTCCATTGTTTGCACGTTTATCCGTGACACAATTGACAAATGAAAGCCTCCAAGAGCCTTATCCTTCAAATATGAAATGTTTGTGTTGTTGTATAGTTTAATTGGCTTCTTTTTTACGAATTGACACATTGTTTGTTCTGTGTGAAGGGTTGATAACAATCATAAGAAGACATCAAACATTTTTGACATTTGGACGTACTGTAACGTAATTTGGGGTAGACACTTTTAATCAATCAAAAAAAAAACTGTCAATATATTTATGTGAGGGATGACTGAAGGGATGGCAATTGTGAGGACGGCCAAACAACCCTTGTTTGACTCTCGCTTGTACTCGTAAAATATATTATATTTTATATATAAGAATTAATCAGGTTTGAGATTAGAGATTACTGAACCATAAATTAAAGAAATGTTCTTAGGCTTGTTTTCACAGCCGTTCAGAGTTTTTTTGATTGAATTTTTTGGGATATTTTGCTATATTTTTACAACATTTCTGGCCGACGCGCGACGTTCTGATATTTGTTGATGTATTAAATAATAAATATCATTGATATGATATTTATTAATCAATACATTTTAAATTATAATGATATTTTGTACGATATTGTCATCTATACCTACAAAACTCAATGTCTGTCTGTTCTCTATACAAATCCACACCGTTTGTCCGATTCGATTCAAATTTTGCATACTTTTGTTTTGGGACCCGGTGGGTAACATAGGAAACATTTCCCCCCAATGCTCTTACCCTTTTCCCTCCTCCTGACATATTTTCTATGCAAATCTGTACCGTTTGACCGATTGGACTCAAAATTTGGAAATTTATTCTTGAGGACTCGGCGGGTAACAAAGCAGACATTTCCTCCCTCTTCTTATACCCCTTCCCTTCCCCCTGATATATTTTAGATGCAAATCTGTACCGTTCGACCGATCGGACTCTAAATTTGGAATCTTATTCTTTATGACTCGGCGGGTAACATAAGCGAAATTTTTTGTCCCTGATATATTTTCAATGCAAATTTATACCGTTCGATTGATTGGACTCAAAATTTGCAAACTTATTCCTTAGGATCTGACGGGTAACATAGGTGACATTTTCTTCCTTCACTATTACCCTCCACCCCAAATCTATACCGTTCGAATCGAACCTTTGTTTCTCCCCATAAATTTATTTTCAACTTAATCCATCACCCGTGCAACGTCGGGTACGAACAGCTAGTTTAAGTAAAATATTATTATGTAATTGTATGTAGCTTGGTCGCTTAGGTGGTTTAGGAATGTTGAGTGAATGAATGAGGGAAGAATGGTAAGAAATATGACGCAGGAGTGCTGAGAAATCCATGATTCTGTTGATGTGAAATTCTCATAGTTTTATTTTTTTATGGATGTAGATTTTAGGTAAGTGGAATACCTCATTTTAATAATTGAAGGAATCATCAATGTGTCATCTTGATAACAGCATTTTGGAATATGTTTAAAGTACTAGTAATTTTATTATTCTCCGATATGCAGTCACTTGTTCGAATATGAAAAATTTCCCTCTTTGTACGTTCTATTTTAAAAAATAACTTGATAGTAATGAACAAAGCGTATTCAACCTAGTCAACTGCCTATTTTCATATTCGATAATAATTTAATATGGTAGCAGAAGTTAGGTAGATGTACCTTCAAAATAAGCTTTCAAGTCTTTAAAAATATTTTTTCCTGCCATTGTTATCCTTGCCTATATAATAAAAGAAATAAAAAAATCAATCAATCTTTCTTAACTCGATCAAGTTTTACGCCCGTCTCGGCTTAGTACAGAATGTCCCAAAAATATATATACATCAGGCAACGCCGGAAAAAGAAATGGTTATTTATTTATTTATTTATGGGAAACTAACAGTACATATAAAGAGATTATACATGATTATTGAACAGTAAAGAGACCATCTTATAAGTTTCCACAGAATTAACCTGTTGTGTTTTAACATAAAGCAACAATAACTTGAATTATAGAATAAAAAACAAAAAAAGTGAAAGTTTTAAGTTATGGACAAACTATGGGAGTCAAAGAATTAGAGGTAAAAGGAGAATAAGGAATGGATAGGAAAGGACAAATCTACTTAGTAAAAAGGACAAGAGATAAGAATAAAAAGAAGTGCAAAAGATATATGTATGGCATAAAGATATCTGATCAATACATCTGCATATATATATATATATATATAAGAGGTCTGGGCAAAAAAGAAAAGTTAATTAAAGAAAGATACAAGATAAAAAATTACATATACGAAGTCAGTAAAAAGAAAAAGATAAATACAGTTATCATGAATGTGTTATCAATATAAATACTTGAGGATAATGATTGCGCAAATAAATTTAATTCCTTTGATACAAAAAGATAATATTAACATCAAATGAAGGTATATATTTAGCTTTTTAATGTTTCGAAAATTCAATTTGTGATTTTTCCACGTGCTCAAATAAAAAAAATTGCTTATAATTTAAAATGATACAACTAATTTTCCTATTTTGTGGAAGTTATGCGTTAATATAATTCATACATATTTATTGAATTCATATCTACGGTTATTGTTCTTAAAATATTACTACTCAAGTATTATTTATTTTATTTGTATTTTCCAATGCATTAATAATTGATGAAAAAAAATTAACATGATATATACAGAGAAGTTATTGCGTGTGTTTAAAATGTGTCTAAGCAATCATAAAAAAATGCGATATTGGTAAAGCATAAAAACAAAAGATAACAAAGCATCATAAAAAAAGAAAATAATCATTGCACGCAGTACATTTAAGATAATCTAGAAAAACATAAATAAATAAGGTAAAAAAACACAGAAATAATGAGCAAACCGTAACATATTGTCACAAGTCTAAAAATCGTAACTACGCATTATCGAAATCTCTGGAATAGTTTACATGAATCTAGAATCCTATTCTCTAAAATGAAACTTTCTCGAACATTCAAAAAACAAAAAATCAGTTACAAACCAATCATCGATATATTCAGAAGCAAATCTCAAAAAAGAGTTATTATAAAACCGGATGGAATTCTGTCATGGGACGTTACTTCATTTATCTTCCAACCATTTTTCCAATCCCTTGAAATTAATTAATGTTTTATTTTATGCACAAAATACACTGGACAAAAATTTAATTGGAGCACTGTTCCTTAATTTTTCACTGTGACTCATCTGCGGAACACTTTATTCGCTTTCCGTCTACCACAATATTCGCACCTTATTACGCTGTCTCTCATCGCTGTTGAACGCAGAGGAGGTACATTTAAATTTATTCCGCTGATCACTTATAATTTGTACTAGTCGCCACTTTTGCTAATCTCACTCTAAACAATTCTGTAACCCTGTCATGTCGCGAACGTTCAGGTATAATCAGCTAATTTCTAAACCTTTCTAATCATTTATTGGGACACTCATCGATATGTCCAAACCGGGTAAAATATTATATTAAGGGAACCATGATGTTATGTAAACTATGTTATTTGTGGCAGAGAATTGTAAACTTTTCCTATCTCAACATAGAGTTTTCTAGTGAGACAAGCTTAGTTAAATTACTACACCTAAAACAAATGTAATTTATGTAAAGCATTGAAATAAATAAAATAAAAATTTCTAATGATTCTAAAACATTTTAGACGCACACGGGACCATGTAATTTCTTGATTATATGTGGTCCTTCTTAACATAGTATCTTGTAACAATACCTTCATTAACTTTTGTTAAAACTTTGATACGTTAAGTTAATTTTGAATAAATGGTATACAGTTGTTCCCGAGTCAAGATCTATCTTATTTATAACGTTTCAAGTTGAGGTTTTTTGAGACATGCTGTAAGTATTTCCAAACCTTTGAATCTGAATCGATTATTCCTCTCGTTTTAAAGTCATTCTCCCACTTCAAAGCTATTCAGGGACGCCAAAATGTGAGCTGAATATGACCACATTTATCTTGCGGCTTAGTTTGAAAAGCAAGTTAAGGTCGTTGCAACTTGAATTAACTTTTTGAAAATACGGTTTTTATGGTCAGTGTCGGCACCTACTTAATGTACCAAATATATTATAAAAGATATGTAACCGCTTATATTTATATCTTAGTTATAAGTACTAAGTACTTAAAATTAATCGATACTTATCACGTGTAGTTACGCAGAAAGCATCTAACCTAAAAATCAAGGAACTGAGAAAACAGCTTCTAAATATTTCAATCTCCAAAAACCTAATACGTAGATATTTCATTTATTATTGCATATTTTTTGCAAAATACTCATTTTAGAGATATTTTTATGTTTGTGTAATGTTATTTTAGAAAAAAACTTTTATTTACGAAGATATGATTTGTCTTACAGATTGGATTATTTCGACATAATGTCTTAATGTATGCAAAAAACTATTTATTTTGTTATATTTTGGTTGTATAGTTTTCTATACAATATAAGTGACGTTTTAAAATGAGTTATATTGATTCTATAATATTTAAGTATATCTAGGCACGTTTATTTTATCAATTTTGTGTAAAAAAGTCTGTCTCGGATAAAAATATATTTTATTATCTTGGATGCTTATTTAAATATTAATAATGAAAATAAAAATTGTGGACGTTTTTAGATTTTAAAATAAAATAGTGATTCTCATGATGGGGATAAGAAAAATATTGAATTTATAAAAAACTAAAGTACTTTGAGCATGAACGTTTTAGCGCATGAATATACAATAATAAGTTATACATGCAAACCCATGTATAACTTATTTTAAGCATTTTGTAGATTGAACAATGCCGTATTGCGGATTGGATAACAAATATGTTTAACTTGAATTTAAATTTAAGTATGCTACAAGTCGGAAGATTGAGAATCATCCAACTTCCACATGAAAATGCAAATTGAAATAATTCGGACATTGCGAGATACGTTACAAGACATGGGGATGAGATAAAGAGATGGCAGTACATTGCACAGTCAAGAAATCCTCCTCCCGTGGAAGATCTGACCTATATAGATAGATCTGTGAAGTCTGCAATCGATGGCTCACTTTGGGACGCTATCAGGGATGCTGTAGATTGGAGCTAATGGTACCGATTAATTTTAGCTGCAATGTCCTCATTATCACCAAAAAGATTTCGGATTAGAAATGATTTTTTAAATATATATTATGATGGAAGTAATTTACACTTTTCATTAGATATAAAGTACTTTTGTAACTAAAATCGATATAAAAAATAAAAGACAAATTAATCCACAGGTTTCGCTTGACAGGGAGTGTGCTCGAAGATCGTTATCCCCTATTTCGACATGTCATCTGGCCGAAAGCTGTCCGCCCCTTCTTAAGGGTTGTCCATTATGTTGACCTCACCTACCTAAAGGGTAGCATACATCAATGACTTTAAAACATTGAAAATATTTTTTATTGAAATATATATATATAAATATATATATATATATATAAATATTGTAAAATACGCTTCAATGCAGTAAATACACATTCAGTTGGGCCACAATAGACAATTTTGCAGAAAAGCACTAGCAAAAAAAATGACAATTATTTCAATTTAAATTTAAAGGCAATCTTTCTCTCTACTATTTCCTCCAGTATACTTTTTGACAGATTTTCATGACACTCATTTCACATGGCATTTCAATAGCATACCTAATCTTCGAAAACAGCAATATATGGATATATGGAACCTCGCGCCATAATGCCACGTTTGAGAGAAAAATTAATTTTGTTTCTAAATACTTATAAAGTGTCACAATAAATATAACTATGTTATGACTTTTTCCTATCTAATACATCAAAACGTACGCTAAATCGCTGTTTTATTATAATAAATGAAAATTTTAATCACGCTGAATGCCTGTATGAAGAGATTAGTTATGGGATTTTTTTCTGATTTTTTCGTAATTTTGAGATTAATACCAAGACAGAAGAAGTTTTCCAATCGTTATAAAACTTTTATATATGTATATAATTAAAAGGCGTCATTTAGCAACCCTTTTTAACTATTACTATAGGGTAATTTCACATTTATCAGATATCTATGAAAATATAGGAAATAGTTCAGGAAAATAAATTATATTTTGCAACTCAGTGTGGATGGTGTGGGATAATGTTTTCTTTCATAATTTTTATAATAAAAATATTGAAAAATACGAATCCTTAAAACACGATGTGATTGATTGTGACGTTGTTTGGCTTAAATTACAGACATACATTACGTAACTCTTTAATAGGCATTAAATACGATTAAAATTTTCATTTTTTTATAATAAAATAAAACTGTAACATTATTTTTGATAACAAAAAGGAAAATAAGTCATTACATAATTTTAACTAAAGTGATACTTTGCATGTACATTAGCAATGAAATCATTTTTTCTCTCGAATTGTGGCAGTACACTGCGAGATTTTTTTTTAAATAGAGATGTGAACACGGAATACGTATCACATCAATATTTTTACCATTTTCAAACTAAGCTAAACGCTTGTGGTATGAAATTAGGACCAACTTGCTGGTCTGGAGTGAGATTCGAACCCGCAACCTTTGGATAACGAGTCGAGAGTCCTAACCACAAGACCAAGACGGTACGAGATCTTAGCTTTAATGAATTCTCTTGCTATTTTCGAACACAAAATTATTGAGGCTTCTGCGATAGTTTTCACAGATCTTGAGAGTTCTATTCATAGCGAAAACATACGCAAACGAGACCTCTGTCTTAAGTAGCTTCAGAAATACTGATGCAAAGTCGTTGTGCGCAAGCATAATTCGCCCCTGCCCTCCTCATATCAACTCGTTTTCTTTCAAAACAAAGACGTTAGATTATTATTTTGGCATTATTCATGATAAAAAGACTATGTTTTATGAACAAATATAATAAAATAAAATAATATCTCAACTTGCGTTAAATTTTTTTTCGAAATTCGGAGGCTAATCCGGAGACAGAAGTTGATTTTCAATTTTGACTTCATTTGGCACCACTCTATTGCAAAAAATATGTTCGGCCAGGCCAAATATACATTACATAGAGTAGAGAGCACAAAAATGCATCCAACCTTTAAAAGGGGTTAGTGAAAGTACAAATGAGTTGAGTTTTTAGTGAAACTAAAAACGAAATGCTTGTACCCATTTTTTTTTCCTACATGTGTAGGGTCTCACTCAAACATGTTTCAAAGTGTTTAATTTTATAAAAAATTTAATTCTATATATCTGTAGCCAAAAAAAGAAACAGAAACTGAACAAGAAATAAACAAAAAAAAACCTTCCGCTGAAGATTGGCTGTTGAAGCGATTATGCTTACAGAATCGTACTGACAACCATGAGAGATAAAAGTTTCATGCACGAGCACCCAGTTTTATGACCATTCTGGTTAGTGACCTCTTTCTAGACTTCAATGTACTGAGCTGTGGTCCTTCAGCGGAGGATTCATAGTCCCATTGAATCCTTGCGTATATCATCCGCCCATCTCATTCTTGGTCGTCTCAAGGGCCGCGTTTTCAGGTATCTGCGAAAAGCTTTCAGAGTGCCCCGTGGTTTGCGGATCTGCTAAGCCTTGCCATCTTCAAGATACTTCATAATACTGTCTTCGAAATACAATAAATAAAACCCAAACTACAAAATTTGTAAAGGACAATTACCTTCACTTGATTCATAGTAGTATTAATTAAAAGCGTGGTTTTTTTCGTTTACCACTAATAAAACACATTTTCATAAAAATTTATGCACTAAACGAACTGTTACTTTAAACCCAGTTGATTCAACCGGCCTTAAGAGTTTAGCGAGGATATGGATGTTTTCAAATGAACTGAATTTTTTTTTTTTTTTTACGTTTTACACTTACTTGCCATCACGCCATCTCCCCATGAGGATAGGTAGAGAGGATAGAGCGCCACATTCCCCTATCCTGAGATAAAACTCTCGCCTGATACATATCTTGTCAGGCCGTGTCCACCGTGGTCGTTCTCTCTGGTAGCGTTAACTCTGGCGTCATATGTTTTTCTTAACATTCTTTCCTCATTCATTCAATCAACATGCCTAAACCATCAGATTTTTTTATTTCTTTTTTTATTCAGTTAACTATGCTAAGATCTGCTTCACTTTCTTTAATAACATATTCATTCTTTACTCTATCAAAAATGGAAACATTTTACATGTAGTTTACTTACTTTCACACCGTTACCTGGCTAGGTCAGTAGTGATGGAGCGCCACAATATTTTGCACAACTTTCGCTTTATCCACATTCACACATCTTCGCATGGAATGGACTGTCAAACCTGGTCATACTAAGTCTTGGAAGAAATCAATTGTATGGCATTGACATGTGGAAGTGGCCTAAGTTGTGGTAGAAGTAAAATAAAATGTATAAATACAGTTCTACTTGCACTTCGCTTTCTTTGTGCCTTTATTATGTTACCCAGATAGATAGGCGATGAAATAAAAATAGACTAATTACATGTTTTACACAAGGCGAAAAAATTGATGTCAAACCTAATGGTGGCCATATTCGACCAGGTACCTAAGAAAGATAATTTCAATATGGAGACGTTTAATTGGAGAATATTCTATAAGTGTGGTTCAGAGAGTATTTTCATTTGTAATTCTACATTATATTAATGAAAGTGCTGTGCCATACGGTAAGTTATGCAGACAAATGCGAAAATATCGCATTATTCATTTTTAATTAAACTTTGTGAGATATTCCATTTCTCGTGATAGCTGGATGTTGAATATACAGCTGCACCGTGATAATTATTACGAACGTTAACTGGATACAAATGTAATGTTAAAATGAGAATACCAATCACAAACAATGTGTATGATAAAAGAAAAAGAGAATATTATTTTGCCAAGAAAGAATCTTTAATAAATTAGATAAAAAATTCTTTAAGATGTTGCAAGACGAAAAAACTCCATTGGCTTCTAAAAATACAAGCTTAAAGAAAATATATTAAAACTATGTACCTAATCTTACATTAATTTCTAATTATCATGTATAACTTGTAAAAATACTCGATAATTACCTACTCTATAATCTTCATTATAAAATAAAAATTATTGTCAAAAAATATTGAAGGCAACCATGCCGTAAAACTGCTGTGCAGTTTGGGGTATGTATCTATGAAACATATATCAAAAATATATAAATATAAAAAAAATTAACACTTTTTTTTTCAAACGTATAATAATAAACAACCTATATTTTGTCAGTCAAATTATCCACGACATTGTAAATTGACGACGCGGTTACATTGTAATTTGGTCGCTGCGTCCAATCAGACGCTCAGGTCAATCAGTTCAGTTGAAGACAGCGCGGAGCGCGGACGTGAATTTACCACAAGAACTATGAAAATTGTTTAATATTCAAATAATAATGGGAAGGGATGTATCTTTATAAACTGTTTTAAAGTACAGTTATTTATTTTTATAGATTTTTACTGTGAAATCTTTTGAATTTGCCATCAAAAATGTAATGTTAACTTTGAAGAATAAACCTATTTATTTTTGAAATATACATTTAATATTATTATTTAAATGGTTCCCGCTTCAATTAACTTTACTAAAAGATATTCGTGATTTTGTAGAGAGTGGCTGAGCATCATCATCATCATCATCATCATCATCATCATCTGTTTGCTCTACATCCCCTGGCGGGTCGTGGCCTCCTTAAGAGCCTCTCTCTACTCATTTCGATCTTGTGCCAGCTCTCTGGTTCTCTGCCAGTTCTGGATCTCCATGACAGATGTATATTTGAGGCCATCCATCTTTGTTTTCGTGGTAAACGTTTACTGAATGTTTACTTATTTTATCTAAATTGGACCACAAGCAGCGATAAGCATTGACGTTGAGATGTTTGGCCATTAAACTCGCCATCACTCTGTCAAGCGAGGGTGCGATCGGCATGCGTGTACTGCTATAACTACGTCTTCTATTCACCGTCCATTTCCTTGGGTAAGATTCGGTTGTAAGAGACTTTTATGTATGTCTCAAGAGTCGTATATTTTTGCCGTATTCTTTCACTTCAATTTATGTATTTATTATAAATATGAATAAAAAAAAACTTTGTTTTCACCACTTTTATATATTGAAAATATCATCATGTTTCGAGGCCTATGGCCCTTTTGTCAGGATACAATTCTATACTAATAAAAATTAAATTAAAAAATCGAAGTGTAGACAATCAAAATATTAAAAAAGTAATATATGGAAAATGAATCATAATAAAGTACCTACTCAACATGAAAATAATTTAAATGATAACTATTTGAAGAAAGGACCTGGTTGTTAATAATATTCAATTTAATATTAACACTTTTTCTTATTTCAAAATTTCTAATTTATCAAACTGTAATTCTATATAAGTTGTATGTAAAATTTGTAAACCCTTATTAATATCAAAAGAATGATCCATTGCCAAAAGGTGGTTAGAAAATTCAGAATAATTATTGCTATTTAAACACCTTAAGTGTTCCTAATGAAATAATATTTACAATAATAAATTTAATAAAAATATATAATAAAAAAAAATAAGCAGAATATTATACAAAATAAGAAAATGATTAAAAAATATATGAACAAGATAAATACAACAGATAATTAATAGATCACGTATATTGGAAAATTTAAAAAAGAAGTTGAGTAGATTTGTCTTTTGAATGTATATAGTGTAAGAGCATTAAGTGTATCTACAGAAATTCAATGATTACCTAAGCAATGAAATCTAAGTATAGGCAAATTCATATTAATGTTAGTGTGCTGGGTGCCTACATAAAGTAACTCGGTCTGTCGCGAAGAAGACCGCATTTGATTTAATTTTTTTAAGGATGCTGGAAAAGGATGCTTCTATTTTCATGGACCAGTAGTCTATTTTCCCGTACTAAAGCTGTAGACCAAACTCCACAACAATGTGAAGATGTACTACGGAAGTAATTACGTCCAAATTTACCGCTTTCTTTGTTTTAACGCTTTCTGTACTCTCCTTGCTCTAGCACTCTATTAAATGAACTGTATATAAAACAGACTAGTTTCATACAGTTTTCTGTATGAAACTAGAAGAAAAATTCAGTGAAAGCTTGGATTGATAGTAAATTGATAGTATGTCTTGCTATAGGAGTTTTTCTATACACGCTTTGTCTGAGAAGCGTCGTAGGATCACAATTGAACAAATGGTTTACTTTCCTTCACGAGTGTGCAATACAGCGCATTTACTTTTAGAAAAGCTTAATCCGAATAAAAATGCAGCAATGCAAGTGATGAATCTATTTAATATAAGTTTAATCATCATTAATGTAAGTTCCAATTCAATTAGGCATTATTAAAAATTAAAGATTAAAATCACGTAGTACATGGTAAGAATGTTCGACAATATGATATGGTCACCCACATATAAATACAACATAACCAGAATCGTTAATATTCAAAAAACTTTTTTTAGCATATTAACTACAAAACTTAATTTGAATTTTAACTATTTGGTCTTAAAACAATTTTATAAATTGGACATTCTTGAAAACAGGTGAATATTGTCGAATCAATCCTTGATTTTTCAAATAATTCATAACCTTATTGATTCTCCTGAAATCACCAGCTTACTATTTTTCCACGTCCCACTCCGACCTACCAGACAGAAGTACCTCTTTTCCCTACCATATTATCATACCAATAATATAAAATCCTCTCCCATCCTACGTATATGCTCAGATTATAATAACTTCTTTAATTCGATAGATATTTTTAATACTAAATATGGAGAGTATCGTAATATGGTGAGGCAGACACTAAAAACTCATCCCACTCCCTGACCACGTGTAATATCATCATCATTCATCATTCTTGGCACTACAACCCTTGGTGGGTCTTGGCCTCCTTAATAATTTTCCTCCACTCATCTCGGTCTAGTGCCAGCTCTCTCCAGTTTCGAAGAGATATCTTTGAGGACGTTATCACTCCATCTTAGTTTTGGCCTTCTTAAGCTCCTTCGTCCTGTTGGCCTTGAGTTTAGCAGGGACTTTGGTGCTTGATGCTCGGAAATTCTCTCCACATGACCCAGCCACCGAATTAATACCGAATAAATTTTGTGACGTTTGGCTCCTTAAATAGAGTATAGAGCTCATTGTTGTAACGTCTGCGCCAAAGTCCATTCCACGTGTAATATATACATTAAGAATCCTTTTATGTTTATGTTAAAGTTAAATTAGGAACAATCTGTAAAATTTTTTTATCTATCATTCATATCAAATTGACTTATCTATAATAACCTATGTCTTATCTGTGTCATCCTTTAATTGTGGGAGACATTTAACTATATTTTCTGTATTTTGTCTAACCAAGCAAATATTATGTCTCCGTGTTGGATGACCGAATAAGAAAAATAATTGTGTTCGTTATCTAAAGTTAAACAGTAATGCGAAAACTTTAATACTAGGAAAAATACATGCAATACCTCCCTTGGAATGGGAAGGTAGTCCGTCGGTCACGCTTCAGTTGTAGACACGATCAATGGATGCAATTGGTTAGATGCAAATATAATGGATACAAAACTGGACTGTCGTGGACCATCGGAATATAGAGATGGGTCGTGCATGAAGGAACTGTTTACTGTTCCGAAAGAATGCACCGTTCAGTTCACTTCCATCAGAAACCGTTCATCAGTTCAGTATTCGTATATTGATTTGGAATTCCTACAGTCGGCATGCAATGTAAGTTAGCTATTTTAATTTAATTATAATAAAACACAAATCACTTTGATTTCACCATTTTATTAGATTAAACAATCTACAATCGAGAACAATGTTCGCTTCTTCAGGGTTATTTGTGTACTAAAAATTAAAAAAGTAAACCATGCAAATGTGTTAGTACACCAATAATCCTGAAGCAGAGAACATTTTTCTCGAAACATGTAGATTGTTTAATCTAATTAAGTGGTAAAAACAAAGAGATTTGTGTTTTATTTTAATAATAATGTCACCACGAAGTTCAAGCCTTCATACAGAAGAAAAAATATTCATCGAACAGTTTTTAATTTAAATTTAGTTCATTATCATTGCTTCTTCAATATTAGTAAAATAACTTTTTTGTTACATTCTATAGGTATATATTAATAAAAATAAAACACGGTATTAAATAACTATTTGTTGAATAAACAACGTGTTGTATGGTTGCACGTTGGCCCCGAAAAATATTGTTTATATAGCAAAGAGTGGTTTTATAGCAAGTGTTTTCTTTTAATTAATAATTATTTTTGCAATTAAGTTTCGTTAATCATTATGAACGGTTCAATTTAACCATTGAAAGTGAAAAAATCATTTGAATGAACGACATTATGAACGATAGTTAAGTCAAATTTACAAAATTTTCAATAACTTAGTCACTATTTCTGTTTAATATAATAAAAGTGTATAATAAGTGTTATAATAAAACCGTTTTGTATATTGAATTTTATCACTTTAAAAAAGTATTTTTCTATTTAAAACTGTAAATGGAGGCAAAAAGGAAGATAACTATTTTTTGGCAATTTTTCATTAATTTTTTCTATGATATTTGTATATTTGAATATAAATATAGTATGTTAATCGTATTATCCGTAAATACGATTCGTGCTTAGAGTCAAAGCAATTTTTTTAAAATTATATTACCTATAAACTGAAATTTTTGTAAAAATATCACGTACCATAAAAAAATATACCACAAATATAGCAGATTAACGACCCTCAGCATAAAAAAAGAGATGCACCTCCACACGGTGCATACAATCTGCGACCACGCAAGAAATAGTCAGTACTTCCTTGACTCCCGTGGCGAGTGGCGACACTCTTTTGATGACGCTTTGAAATAACTCCAGAGAATCGTCGAGAACCGTATCTTAACAAATTCATATAGTTCATATAACATATCCGTGTCTTCATACAGAAGAAGAAAACATATTCTTCGAACAGTTAATATCCGTTGTAGCAATACCTTAATTTGTATTTTATCTTCTCCCACATAACATATCATAAAATAAATAAATAAATAATAACAAAACTAATAAATAAGATATTGTTTTAAAAAATATAACATATAATATTAAATCGCTTCAGCGTGTGTGGGTCACTTTATCTTTCGCCGTGGTGTAAGAATATGCCAATAACATCGAAGGCTGCATACTTTGGTCTGTCCACTTTGATGAGGGGCGACTACACAGTTAGTCATTTTGATGAAGACATACCGCCTCGGAAACAACTAGCCGCGACGCTCGGATGTCCTTTGCCTCCTGAAACTACCCGTCATTTAGGGGAGGGATTTCAGGGATATTGACAAACTTCTAAAGTATTAGAAATGTTTCCAAGATGCTTAAAAAATTGAAACTGTCTTGTTTCTTCAAGCGAAATCTTGTATTGAATTTATTTAGTGATTTAACTTTTTAAATATGTGAAATGTTAAATTTTAACTTAATTTTGCACTTCACGTGTGAAGATTGATAGTCTCGATATTAAAAATACAGAGATAGTCTAGAATTGTTTACAAGTAGTTCTCTGTCTAAGTTATGAGTCAAAAATGCTGAAGCGTCAATGTCTAAATATAGGAGATATTACAGAACGTTGATTTTTTTCTTTTCCATTTTATGTGTCCGTGATATATATATATATATATATATATAGGAGCCCCTTTAATTTGTTTGTAAGTTTTACCATCATAGATAAAAAAATGTATTATTTAAACAACGTTTTATTAAATTTATTATATCTTCGGGGGGTTGGCAAATTTTTCTTACTGTATTTAGTGCTTCATCGATAGGTATATTAGTGAATAGAGATACAATATCGAAGCTGACCAGAATATCGTTTTTAAGACAAAATACACCTAGAGTCCCATGGTGTATACGAAATACCATGTGGATCGTGCGACCAGACATATGTTGGAAAAAGCAAGAGAAAGATATCTGCTAGGGTTGCTGAACATAGAGTTGATATGACCAACAAAAAACTAACATCGTCGCTTGTCCGACAAACGCTCAAAGAAGGCCACAGCATAGACTTTAATAATACACGAATAATAGCGAACGTCCAAAATGAAACAGTAAGGATATTTAGAGAAGCTACAGAGATATATAAAAGAATAAATATTATCAACAATAGAGATGATGGTATACGTCTCCCAACGGCATAGAAAAGCATTTTATTCAACAGTGGATTTCTTAGTTAAAATAATGTATTAGCGTGCAAAAATCAATTAAATATAACCACCGACACAATAGAAGCAACATCGAGTACAAAGCGCATCACAAGGAGCCAAACAAACGCCATTAAGGCCAGCAACGGCCGGGAACACCCAATATTTAATACAAAATTCCAAAAAATCATTAAGGCCAATAATGACCACAGTACCCAATTTAGACTTTGACTTACCAGACCTCACTTGGTAATAAGCTTCCGACACGAACGGACGTGTACGCACTGCCCCCCGTGATGGAAATTTATTAACAAGACAACCTGAAGATGCCTGTTGTGATTCAGGCGAAACGTCGGTTGACGAATGGTCCTTCTGAGGACCAGATTTTGACGCGGGTTACCCCCAAAGAAATATATAATAATAATAATATATATATATACTATATATATAGATAATATATAATAATAACGTTATATATAATATATTAGTATTAATTATATGATATCTATCATATATATATTTCCACAGCCAGAAGGCCCAATTACAGAAGCGAAATACATCACAAAATACCCAGGCTTGAGTAAATAACTTAGATAAAATTGTAATTTCACCGGGAATCGAACCCGGAACCCTCGGTGTGAGAAACCAGTGTCATACCCACTGCGATAAGAGGGCCGCCAATCTCTTGATATATTTTAATAAAATTAGAATCTAATATTTTCACCATCACTAATCCACATCTCAAATGCTTTGATTCGGTTTATACATTTTTGATCAGTATTATTTCCTCCATTCTGTAAATTAATACCGAGAACATATAGCATCTAAACACTGAGTTAGAATCATGAATGCGAAACATATTTTTCATTCAATTATATTTTTTAAAACATATTTTTCAAAAAATGATTCGATCGTAAAAAAACATTTTATTTATTTATGTTTATTCGGAATCCCAACAGCTAACAATAATTAAGTAAACAAAAAGAATGGGAAACATAAAAGCCAATTATATGTTTTCTCTGGTAACTGGTACTATGAACTTTAAATTCTTTTCTTTTTTAATAATATTACTTATTTTAAAAATATTTTTCATGAACAAGCTCATTTAACAATGTAATTGAACAATTCAGTATTAATTATTTTAATTATATTTACAGGGGTACGTGGGATAGAAAAACAGAAATTCAACGAACGAATCATTACTGTGTAATACAATATGAAAATTTCCTTGTATTTTTCCTTTGCCGTATAAAAATGTCAAAGTTTCAATTGACATAAAGGAAAAGTTAAACAGTAACGTTATTTGTTTTTCAATGTTGAGAATCATTTCAAGTTTCAACCCATTGATTTTCAGGACAAAGGCTACGCTGGCTTTTAAATTCATTATTAATATCATGAAAATTAAAACATTATATAAACAAAGCAGTCCTTTCATCCAAGAAGTACTAAATAAATATTTCTAGTTATATAAAAAAATACAATATTTTAAAATTAAATAAAGCAGGCTTAATTCACTTTTTGAATAGCCTTGACGCAAAACAATGTCAATAAAATAAGATATGCAAATATAAAATAAATTCCTTAATTTATTTAACTACAGTAAAATAAAAATAATATATTAGACAACTCAGGAATCTACCAATGAATACGTTTATCGTGTCCATCACATTATATTGGAAGAACATCTCGCAATTTCAATAGGAAAATCAAAGAACGTATGAGTTGTCTTAACAACAATTTTTCTGAATACGCAAAACCACCTCATAGAAAATAATTATGACATAAAATATTAAATAATTTAATAAATTACATTAGGGAAGCGGTGAATAATAAATCACCTCTAATTAATAACCAAATCACACCCACATTAGACTCCGTCTTCTCTCATTCCCTCTCCTTCGTAGATTCCTAATCGTTCTGTAGGCAAGTTTATGCATGCCAGTCTTTGGCAAGATTAACACGCATGTGATAAATATTGATGAACGATTAACAATACGATGGTTGTGGTTTATAGTTTTGTGAACATGTTACTGTTGGTCCTGACGAAGAGACTGGTAAATTTGGTAGTGGTTTATATTAATTTAACTAACACTTTGTTACCAATAATTCAATTTATTTCAATAATAACATGTGTGGGTGCTTAGTTCAGGTAAATAAAAAAGGATGAGCAAAGTGATGAATGTTCTTAGGTTTTCACGGCCACTCAGAATCTTCAAGTTTATCCAGCCTTTCATTGGACAAGGCCGCGATATCAGTTTTAGCTAAAGGTTTGAATTTCGCCATAGCACCAAAAAGCATTCCAGTTGACGACATAATCTGCGGCGTAGAAGCGGCATTGCGCAAGATTCCAGTGGCCATCGCAGAAGAAATTAGACAGGATACATGCGCTATATTAAGAAAGGCTAAGCCTCCGCGTCCCAATATATCCAAAGAGGAACACGCAGCTATAAAGAGCCTTCGCGCAAACGAAGAGATCCTGATTCTTCCAGCAGACAAAGGCAATGCCACAGTGATTTTGGACCAAGTAGACTACATAGCGAAGATGCGGGGACTTTTGGAAAGCAGCACTTATAAGAAAATCAAGAAGAATCCAACGGATAGAATCGACAGAAAAACTAGGGAGCTGGTCAAAGCTTCCAGTATTCCAGCCGATTTGCATTTCAAACTATTTGTGCAAGCGTCAAAAACACCAGCAATCTACGGGCTTCCCAAAATACATAAGGATGGAGTGCCACTAAGACCAATTGTGAGCGCAATAGGAGCGCCAACATACAAGCTGTCACAATATTTGGCCGGTCTCCTACAGATGCAGACGGGGAAGACGTCCTCATGGGTGAAAGACTCAGCACACTTTGTCAATATGCTAAAAGAAATAAAGTGTGAAAGGGGTGATATACTAGTCAGTTTTGATGTCATATCCCTCTTCACTAATGTGCCTGTGGACGACGCTATGAGTCTGTTGGAAGAAATTTATGATGAAGACATCTGCGCACTGTTTGAGCACTGCCTGACGAGTGGATACTTTTCTTTCCAAGGTGAGCTCTTCCAACAAGTGGAAGGCGTAGCGATGGGTAATCCACTTTCTCCGGTGATTGCTAACTTTTTTATGGAGAAATTCGAAGAAACAGCACTGGACACAGCATCCTTTACTCCGAAGGTCTGGTGGAGATACGTCGATGACGTGTTTGCAATCTGGCCGCATGGTGAAGACAAACTAGGTGATTTTTTGGGACACCTTAATTCACTACATAAGAACCTGAAGTTCACCATGGAGATAGAGAAAGACAACGTGCTGCCTTTTCTTGATGTTGAAATAAAAAAGAAAGCCGATGGGAGTTTCGGACACAGAGTGTATAGGAAGCCTACACATACCAACCGTTATCTACATGCGAATTCCCACCATCATCCTGCTCAAAAAAGAGGTCTCATCAACACTTTGGCCACGAGGGCCAAAAGGATATGCCAAGATGAATATCTACAGGAGGAAATGATAACACTCAGCGACGCACTGGAAGGCAATGGTTACCAGAAGCGACAGATACAACGCGTCATAAGTACGAGGTCTGTTCGCCCTGAAAAACATACAGAACCTAAGTGCAAAGGCATCGCCTTTCTGCCTTTTGTCCAAAGCGTTACAGACAGAATTGCCAGAGCTCTCAAGAAAAGAGACATTAAGACAGTTTTTGGTGCCAACTTCAAAATTAAAGATATGTTGAGATCAGCAAAGGATCGAGATCGCTTAGAAACGGACGGTGTGTATAGACTCGATTGTCAAGACTGCGATAAAGTATACGTGGGGCAAACGGCGCGTACCATTTCCAAAAGGGTCAACGAGCACAAACGGGCATGCAAACTCGGTCATCCAGAAAAATCAGCACTGGCTGAGCATTTTCTGGATACCGGCCATCATTTTGCATTCGAACCGAAAATCCTTGGAAAGCCTAAGAGTCACCATGCGCGTCTTATCAAGGAAGCACTAGAAATCTACAAGCATCCGATAAACATTAATAGAGATGATGGTCTCAAATTAAAAACATCTTGGTATCCGGCGCTTCAAAGTCATTCTCGTCGCAGACTCCGCAGAGATAGTGATCAGACAACAGATGAATCATACATACAACACAATACAAACACATCATGACTTCGGCACGGTATTGCAAGCCGATACTTAACCACAACACCAACATTCAAGACAACACATCAGCCCTGATGATGGACCCTGCAATGGGATCCGAAACGTCGGCCCGAAAGGTCGTAACAACACGGCATAATACCCCAGTAAACACAAACTTGAAGATTAACTTTATTTTCCGCAGTCACTCTCCAGACGGCAAGGCTGAGAATGATTTCAGTCATCCTACTCTTTATTTTATATTAGGTTCTTACATATGAAATTGGCTTTTGCCGTACTGGAAAATTTGATCTCAAATATCTTCTCTTTGGTTAGGAATTCCAAATCCAAATTTATACAGCTATTTACTCATGTATTTGTGTTTTGAAAATTATAATTCATTTGTTTTTTCCTCAATTGTTTTTTTCTTTGCGTCACTCATTTTACAAAATGAAAAACTTGAAATATCGCGTTATTTACGAGTACGAGTTCCACCGTGGCACCAATGCTGCAGAAACGGCTCAAAGGTTTAATGATGTGTATGGCGACGGTGCCGCAAAAGAAAACACAGTGCGTTTTTGGTTCCAACGTTTTCGTTCTGGAAATTTCGACCTGCAGAACAAGCCCCGTGGACGGCCGGAGACCAAAGTTGATAATGAAGAATTGAAGGCTATTGTGGAAGCGGATCCATCGCAAACCACATCCGAGTTAGCTGCAGGCTGCGGTGTTAGTGATAAAACTGTTTTAATCCACTTGAAGCAAATTGGTAAGGTGAAAAAGCTTGAAAGGTGGGTACCTCACGAATTGAGTGAAGCAAATCAACAAACGCGCGTTGACTGCTGCGTTGCATTACTCAACCGGCACAATAATGAAGGGATTTTAAATCGAATCATTACCTGTGATGAAAAGTGGATCCTGTACGATAATCGGAAGCGCTCATCGTAATAACTGAACCCTGCCGAACCAGCTAAACCATGCCCCAAGCGAAAATTGACTCCAAAAAAGTTACTTGTGAGCGTTTGGTGGACTAGTGCTGGTGTCGTTCACTACAGCTTTCTTAAATCTGGCCAGACGATTACGGCAGATCTCTATTGTCAGCAACTGCAAACCATGATGGAAAAGCTAGCTGCTAAACAACCGAGGCTGGTTAATCGCTCTAGGCCACTGCTGCTTCATGATAACGCTAGACCACCAAAAAATTCAACTCCGATGGGGCAGTCCAAACCGCCTTCAAAGATTTTATTGATTCCCGTCCGAATGGTTTTTTTAGTAAAGGGATCGATGAACTACCTATGAGATGGCAAAAGTGCATAGATAGCAATGGTACATACTTTGATTAAATAAATATATTATAATTAAAAAAATCGACTTTATGTTCCTCCCATACTAAACGCCAATTTCATATGTAAGGACCTAATATTAGTTTTCAATCGACGGAAAAAAATCATAATAAAATCAGTCATTTCTCCAATTGGTCATGCATACGTGAAGTGTACGTATATCGCCAGCATTGTTTATTTTTTATCTCGGGCGAGACACCAGGATGGGACAGACGCAGAATTTATAGACGATATCAAATGATGAAGCTCAATAAAACCTTAAAAAGAACACTTAGATTTAATTTTCTCTTTTTTATTTCTGTTCGATGAACGTTGTTGGGTAATCACTCCTACGCTCGCTCACACAACACACAAGTATATAAACATATATATTTTTATTCAAGATTCCCACTATCCATAAAATGCGACATGTGCCATTGAAATTCAGAATCATTCGTTTAAACATCCCGCACTAATTTATCCGTGTCCGCCGCGTCGGGGGTCCAATAATTTATCAGTTTGATGGTTTTAACAATTGGACTTAAGCGCGTGTTCGTAAACTTGCGCAAATACATTATAATTTAAATTTAGAAATTCGGACAATCGCCTATCGGGCAGTTGCCTTGTCGGGCAGTTGGCTTGTCGGGTAGTTAGTTTGTCGGGCAATCGGTTGTCGGGCAGTTGGCTTGTCGGGTAGTTAGTTTGTCGGGCAATCGGTTGTCGGGCAGTTGGCTTGTCGGGCAGTTGGCTTGTCGGGCAGTTAGCTTGTCGGGCAGTTAGTTTGTCGGGCAATCGGCTGTCGGGAAGGTCCGGCACATGCGCAGAAGCAAAATGTAAAGATAGCTAGCGGGCAGTCGTTTATTGCCGAAACGTTCAAGTTATATAGTAGCAAAACAATATAATATGGATAATGGTCTTGAAGTAAAATAGGCGAAAACGAAATATAGATCAGTGTAATAGCTTTCTTTTACCATCAAATGAGGCTTGAAATTGATGTTTTGCGGTCGGTTAAATACCTACGCAGCAGGTGTAAATAAAACGGTACATAATAATATTTATGGTTATTCCCCTGTTTCATTTATTCTTAATAAAATAATTAACTATGGAAAACTTTCCAACTTCTATTGGAGGTTGCCGACTGGTTTTTCAGGATTTCTTCACTGAGCCGCGTGATTTATCTACTAGTTATATCATGTGAATTATCAATAATAATAATTTCGTTGTCTGTCCGTCTGTCTGTCTGCTTATCTGTCCGTCCATAACTTCGTGTAACGTCCGTAATTTCGTTCGAATTCACGGTTAAAATAACCAAATTAAACGGCCGGAGATGGGGCTTGAGCCCCGGGCCAGCAAACCCGGACCGGCCGCTTAACGCATGATGTTACCGCCGCCTCTCCGTGTACCGTCAAAAAGATACTATAAATATTCCGTTCCGTAATTTTTGACGGGTTACAGCTAGTATTATTATATATATCAAGAATGGTTTATATTAAGTATAAATATGATTATTGTCTATATTATGAAGAGGCGTGCACTAAGTTTAATTTTAAAAATTATGAATTAGCAGGACTACTCCGAAATAGGTAAAACTATATATTTATTTGATAAATCAATTATAATAATTTCGCCGTCAGTCTGTCCATCCGTCTGTCTGTCGGTTCTCGTGACTTCATGTTACGTCCGTAATTTCGTTCGAATTCATCGCTAAAAAAACAAAATTAAACGACCGGAGATGGGGCTTGAACCACGGGTCACCAAACCCTATGTTGCTATGGCCGCCTCTCCGTGGAGAGCCAAAAATATGCTATAAATATATACTAGGGATTAGCAAAGACGCGAAACATGTTTGACGGGATGCAGCTAGTTATATATTAAGTAACTAAAACAATCTAACGGAAAAAATTAAGAAACAAATAAAGGTGTGCATGCGTTTTGCTCATTTTTCGCCAAATGTATCGCATAAGAATACGAAATAAAGGCAAGCGTGGGGTACCTACTGGATAAACGTCTCCGCTCAAAATGAAAAACATTTTTAAGTACACGGCGCTAATCTGTATTTCACTATTGACATTATAAACTGTTATTACTAATATATTTTTTTAATAATACACAAAAATCTTGCAGATTTTTCCAATAATAGTAGTAAAATATATTTGTTTCTAAAGATATTATGTCCCACATGTATGCTTTTTACAAAATGCTTCAGAAAGATCGTATTTCTTCTCAGGCCATCAAATGCCATAAGCTCAGATGAATATAACCCTTAGTGACATACAACAACTTTATTAGCAGAATAACCCGAGTCCAGCCTAGCGTACGCCATTGCCGCTGTGTTCACTTTTATGTATTTCGTGTGCTGGCCTTGCAAAAATACATCAACTCTAACGATTTTTCGAAAATTAATTAAATTTCATGAAATGTCTCTGGTTAAATAATTAAAATTTTATCATAGAAACTATGTTACACACAGTACTAAAACCCCATTTCTCGGGTGATCTATGAACAAGGTATTGACTTTATACATGTGTTGTGTTTTATACTTTAGATCCTAGCAATTAATTTCATAAATACCTATACATCATAATTCTTTTTTCATTGTCTTCTGGGAATTATAACGCAATGCTGTAGATATATCAGAAAGTAGGTACAAAAGTATTTTTAAGTTCTCTACCCTAATTAAGTCTATTTACGGGCGATATATGAAATGTTATTTTTCGGTCTGAAGCATGATGGCCTTTTGGAAACATGGCTTTTGGAAACTTGGCTTTTGGTAACTTGGATTTTGGAAGCTCGGCTCCTTGAATAGTCAGTCACGGGGAAATTGTCCGGTACTATGTAGAAAGAGATTATTTTGGCTGCATAGCCGTAGCGTAGGTACAAGCTATAAAAGATAATCAGAGGGGATGTGGTGATATTGTATATCTTGTACTGCAACTTGGTCTCCAACCTTCCATGGTCTAGAAGACACATTAGAAAATAATACTTAATATCAAAAAACAGGAATTTCTTAAACAACAACGCCCATTGGAATTTCGTAAAAAAATGAATACAAAAATTTTGTTAAGAAGGAAAAAGTCTGATTCAAAAGTACGTGCGTAAACATAATTTAAAACACATTAAGAATTCATACAATTTATAACACATTAAGAAGATGAAGAAGAAACTTAAAAAGCGGTTCAATGCCGCTGATCTTATTTATACTACATCGTGTGCGTAATGGTCGCCAACCTACGATAGAAGATGGTGCATAAAGAAGAACATGAAGAACAAATATCTAAGCAACACATTTTGAAATGAATCATTCAAACACTCATTGGAATTTCTTTAAAACTTGAGAGGAATTATTTTACTCGGCGGGTTAAAAGTCATGGTTCTCAAGCAGGTACGTATATAGAAAAACCATCACTGCCTACAGATTAAGTGTGTAATATATTCTACTTGGGTTATTAGATTTCAACACAAATTCGGCGCAACTATGATTTCGTCACTAATTGATCTATGAAACTACGTGGGTGTAAACGTAAAATGGTGTCAATGCATTAACTTTTCAAAATACAACGTTGAAACGAATTAACAATTATAAAATAGTGAAAGTAATCGAATAAAAAATATATTTTCTCTCGGGAAATGTAAAAGCATTCATGTAAATTTTCCCGAGTGGCGCCCTGTTTGTTCTACTGTCGCGTGTTCGTAAATGACTTCGTGACTGAATAATGTGTGAACAGGAATAACTTTTATAGACGGCGCTGAAAAAACACGCCACGCCGCCTAGAGCCTAGAGGAATGTCAGAGACAAATTTATTCCGAGTCATTGGAGCGTACGCAATGTCAAGATCGAGGTATAGAATCTGTTCGGCAGCGTGCAACGGACATCTTATTTATTTTATGCATTTAAAAAGGTTGGTACGAAATGAACAATTTTTTTGTGTGTAAAATACCATAGCTCGCATCTCGTCCCGAAATTCTAATTCTAATGTAATCTCAGAAAACCACGGTGACTAAACATTTTCATAACGCGTAATATTTAGATACGTAGAAATTCACATTCGAAAAGGGACATTACCCAAATATTTAAAAATTTTTATATATCCTTTCGCGTCCCGGTAGGTACGTGAAGAATTTATAACACACGCGGCACTTTCCCAAAACTGGATCAAAAAAGTTAAAAAAATTATTCATACCTAGTACTTAACCTTGATACGGCGGGAATCACTCGATTCGCACGCGAAGCTTCGCGTCTTCGCCTACCAATTAAAATGCGTTGTCAGGGAAAGGAGTGGGAATTTTAAAAAATACGACACCACGGATATTTACACATTTATTAACAGTAAAACACAAATATTAATCCTTATACTCTAGAAAAATATTACTAGCTCAATCACTAATCCTAGCTTAACGCAAGCGGTTTGACCCCCACATAAGTTAATCGTGTCCTCGTCACAAATCACAACAAAAAAATATATCATTCACAAAAAAACACATGTCGTAGTCGCTATCCGCGGCTCTCGTTGCCGCGGTCGTGAATGCCGCTGGTGGCAAGCCGCGCGAGTCGTGGTCGTCAGATTCGCGGTATCCGCGTTCGGTTGGAGGCATCAGGCCGGAGGCGCGGTGGCCGTGGCTCCTGTTCCAGGCCACACGCGCTGTCCCGCCGATCGTCGCCGCTGGATCCGCGTTGTCGGTAGGCATCTGGCCTCCCTCTGGAACCTCTCGTTGAGGAACCGGTCACCGCCGAGGTGCGGTGGCCGTGGCTCCTTGCAGTTTCTACTTCGCTGCTGGTGGCGTCAGTCGGGCGCGGAAAAAAAAGTGGCGGCCACTCGACAAGTGGCTTCCCGAGGCGAGGGATTTACCCTCGGGGAAACTCGGCACCAACAGCCCTGCGGGCCGTCACTTGCGGCCACATATGTATATCTCCCCTGTACGGGAAGCCTCTCCCCGCGCTCCCTCTACACCCGCGCTGGGTCGGACACGCCGCCGACTGCCGACAGAAAGCGTGGGAATATTTCGGCGCGTAAAATCATTCCAATTTTAAGGGCGGATTGCCTAATTTTAAGAAGAAGAAGAATCATTCCAATCACTGTAGATAATGTCCGATCTCACTGCTTGCGTTCTCTAATACTAAGTCATAAAAAATATTTACAAAATAACAAAATCTTATTCTAAAATAACAATATTATTATAACTGATTCTACTGCATAAAATCTAATTATTAAATAAAGCGGCAACTAGGAATGTGGCGGGTACCCACATCTGTTTTTGCCGACTCAAAAAAAAAGGTCGAGTGGCCACGCATGTGCCGAGGTCTTGAGAACTAAATTTCGCGAAAAAAGCGAATCACAAGCAATCACGATTATGCCAACCTACATAAAATACTAATGCTACGCCACTGCTTTCTGATAAATTAATATTTAAAATTTAATCCATTCATTCCTTTGAATGATGGCACGGATAAAGTCTAAAATGAAAATAAATGTATAATAATAAATAAATGTTTTGTGTTTTTAAAAATAATTTGCGACACAAATAAATGTTCTCAATGTTTGTGCGTCACACTTCTAATATTGGCCCACGAGCGTAAAGCTTTTGCACCGATAAATTAATTCTATAATCGTGTAGCAATTATTTGTCACTTAATATATTTTTTCTCTGGACGTTACATTTTATTTATTGGTAAGGTATGATCTACTTTCCATGAGTTCAAAAATAATTTAAATCGATACCATAAGGTAGGAATCTAGTAACTATTCTTGATACATTTTATGACTTTACCTGTTGGATCATTTTTACCTAATTGTGTCAAGAAATAGTAATTTTGATATTACTAGCCATACGTTGAATCTTGTATGAAATATATTTAAAAAATATAAATATATTTAGAAAAATTAAAACACATAATTATTACATTTACACCAAAAATCTTATCTAAAATAAATAAATTTTGATTTACATGTAAAAGTATAAAAATATAATTACTTACATACGTGAACACATATATATGATAAATAAAATACATGTTATACACACATTGAAATTTAAAATACATGGTAATATGCAATAATAATACTTTTTATCTATTTACAATTCTCTCTTTTGGAACAAATACACAAATTAAAATTGTACTGTAGGTTTCCCAAATAAAATAAAAAAAACATAGTCTTTTCCTGAACTCTACAGAAATTTATGCTGAAAGACACAATATATGTAATACCTGAAAAAATAATTAAAATAAGCTGAAACCATTTCAAAGTACTAAAAAAATGTTTTATGCCTTCAAGGCTGTTTTTACAAATATTTTTAAATACAACATTTCATTATTTAAAAAATACTTTTACTGTGAATAAAAATTATCTTAAAGCAAAGGTGCCTTTCATTGATTGTAATTAAATTTACGTGCATATATTATTTCGATAAACTAGAATCTAACAGAAAAGTAGTTTTAAGTGATTTATTACAAAATTGGAGGTTTTTCGAATATTTTTTTATTGAGACGTATTGCATAAATTCCACTAAACATTTGCAATTGAATTCTTGGATAATAGGTCTAAATTAAAAACTAAATTTATTAATCAATTAGAAAGACAAACAGAACAATCAAATCAACGAAAAAATATTTAGCTGTTGTCTGTTCGCCTTTCTAATTGATTATTAAATTTGGTTTTAAATTTCACAGAACTTTGTTCTGAATATAAGATATAAATTATTTTATCAAATTCAATCGTTAACATTCTCAATATTGTTTCAGTTATGTTTTGAAATGGAAATGTTTATATTATATTAATATTAAAAAATGTAATGTTAATGACTCGATTTTCACTTAACGTTATGCCGGATATTCCGAGTGAAGTGCCTTTTTAGATTTTGCTGTAATTTGTTTTGGAAACTCGTAAATATTAAAAGATATGTTAGCAGTATTAAATAGAATATTGAAACTTAAGCGTTTTATTGAAAAAGTTTACATATATTTCTGTGTTTTATGTGAAGTTCATTTCTAAACAGGTATTGTGTGTCGTTTCAAATAAATTTTTGGGAATGTTTATGCAATTTCTACCCACGCTGTGAAATCTGAGCAGTGGCGTGCAGCGCATACAAGCAAAAAGCTGTGCATTAGTAAAGATTCTGGGAAACAAATATTAATTAAATAATCCTTATCTTAAGAAGAAGTCGATTTAAAATTCTAGCCGTAATTCGTCCTACATCTAGAAGTTTTATTTCTGACGTTTCTGTTTAACGTGACGTGTCTGTTTTTTTCCGATTTAAAATTCTAGCCGTAAGTCGTCCTACGGCTAGAAGTTTTATTTCCGAAGTTTCTGACCTAACTTTATGTCAATTCTTAATTTATCTCACTTGTTTGCGCCCAACAAATTTGTTCCAAAAAAGTCGAGAAAAAACTCATCCTGAACCGTGTATTTTTACTTCGCTCTATGTCTGCGAGTTTTTTATAATAGACAAGTAAATTTTCCATGAAATAGCGTGTTTCTTCGAAAGGTCTTTTGCCAGGCGCGAACTATGCGCACGTCATTTGCAGAAATGATATTTTTTACAAATTCCACCTAAAACTTTTTGTGTGAATTCTATTTGTCATTTCTATGGTGAATGTAAATATCATCTGTCATATCCAATGGTCATATCATCATGATTATTTACGACGACATTGTCATCGATGATATCATAAAATGTTTGATTTATTTTTGTGAAAAGAAACGTATGTCTGAAATTAGTATTATTCCCGATTTAATTATATATAAATCGTCTTTTTGCCGTATTAACTATATATACAATATTAATTTATTTAGAAAATCTTGTTTACAATACTTCTTTTATAGTGCAGTTATTTTTGTGGATTGAAGCTACTCAAAATAGTTAATTATATACAATTAAAAAGATTTCAAAAAATGTTTATACCCTTATAGGCATATACATATATATACCATTATAAATATTATATAATATATATATATATATATATATCTATATATAACATCATTTAATAATGGTATATAGTCGGTCACAGCATAACCAAAGTTTATACCCACTGCACGCCACTGACTCTGAGAGTACAAGTTCAACCGGTTAAGAAACATCGTTCCATAGAATTGTATTTTTTTTTCGTGTATTTTCGAAAAATTATGACTGTATTATTACATTCATAATTACTATTATCACAATTATTATTGTTACACTATCACAATACACTTCACTCATTCTATTCGCCAATAAAATGAATAATCGACGTACAAAGGTCGTCCCGTAGATGCGGCTTATAACCCCACGTGTGTAAAATTCCGAATACAAAACTTTTATGACACATAATGATTTTTTAGTTGGCACTCTATAAAAAATTACGAAATTAAGACGTAAAGATTTTAAATAATAACATTTGAAATAAAGCCACCATTCATCTTCATGAAAATCATCACCGTGTAAATAATAATAAGCACTTTGTCTTGCCGAGGCGACAACGAGTTGTGTTCTTGCAAAACGAAATATGAATACATACGCGTGTAATTATATAATATAATTTGCATGCACTAAGCGCGTAGGTTGGCAATATTCTCCATAAATTTTTAAACAGGTGGGACGTTGCTTTATTTGTAAGTTCATATAGGTAGGTATACAACAAACATTACAATGAACAAATCGAAGTGATTTATTCAACAAAATCGCGAAGTGAGTAAATAATTAAAGTACCTACAGATGATATCTTAGAACGTTGGTGTACACTGCTTTTCTATTTAACCGCCAGACTTAATGATTTTCAATTATCAGCGTCAAGTCTAGATCTGAAGTCATTTTAGGTAGATAGTCACAACAAATTATGTACCTACATGACAATTTTGTGAGTGATTTTTAATTTCAGTGAAAATTTGACTGCTCACAGCAGAAATATATCGCTAGAAATATTGACTACTTATTTACGTCCTCCAAGTTCTTCTATTTTTACACTGATATTTAATATATATTATATAAAATTCACCATCACCTATTTTGATTCGAAATCTTTAATCCCTTGCAAATAATTCAACAATATAAGAGAATTCAAACAAATACATTTTAATGGATAACTATTTTACACTACCTAGTACTATTTTCTTAGTGGATTTTTAATGATTATTTAATGGATTACTATTTTTGATGGATTAGTGTGGATGATTTAGTGGATTACTATTTTATACTAATAGAATATGGGTGTATTCCTGATAATTCGTATAGCGCAACTCTTGCTGAATCAAGCCATGTATTCACTAGGGGACAAATTGTCCCTCAACAGCACGCGCGGCATAGAGTCTACGTGACGTTGCAACGTCGTGCACTGTTCCGCCAGGTAGTTTCAACCACAGAGTGTAAGTTTTGTGTTTTGTCATGTAATTTTTTAGCCATTTTTTAGTTGTCCTCGTATTCCACATTCATCCATTACTGTCAGTAAAATTTCGTGTTCCAATGTGTCGAATGCTTTTTTGAAATCTATCTATAAATATTATTCCTACTTTTTTTATCTTTCAAATAATTCACACAATATTTTGAGTATGTCCAAATATTTGTATAAACTGATATTGTATTTTTTATTTGTATTTTTAATGCATCGTACCATTATGGTTTCCCGCCACAATGTGGTCTATGCAACTCTGGACATTTTTTCCTTTTATAATTTTGTCCCTCGTTACGTCTGTAATAAGATTTTGGAATCCTGTTTCCGTATACGCTTATTATATTAATCTATTGTTTTTGCTAAGACACAAAACAAAAATAAACGCTTGGATGAACGTAATTTTTGAGTTTTATTTTTTTTCATTATTGTATTTTGAGTAGATAAGATGAAAATAAATGTCACATAGGGAAATAAGCTGTTGTTACTGTTTGTATGAGCTGGTATTGGTTAGTATGCTGATAAGTGATAAATAATATTATCATTCTGTTAGTTAAAAAAAGTTCATTAATCATGTGGCGACGCCCTAATCTTGAATCAAACGGGTTTTAACCAATACTGTTTTTACATTCAAGAACACATTCTTATTATGAAGTTGCAATTTTTTCAGAACAAAGTTCTGAAAAAATTGCAACTTTTCCTATCCGAGGAGATACGTGGTTCGAATCCCGGTAGCAGCCAAATATTTTTTCGTGGATTTGATTTTTCCGTATGTCTTTCTAATTGATTAATTAATTTTGTATTAAATACTGTTTTTCCCTATATGAATTTTTTTCGTCATATCAGCATAATAATAACTCTTTTCTTCGGGCCACATACATATATGTGGCCCGAGTACCGCTGAAAAAAAAGCTTGAGTATCGCTGCTCTAGAGCCTCTAAATAATGTCCAAAAAATTGATCTTAAAAATTATGTTTCTATATTTATCACAACTTTTATATAGTGAACATAAAATAATGACTGTCAGATTTTCATTATTCAGACTGCGCAAATTCTTTAATACTAGAATGTCTGCTTCCTTAATGTATTAGCCAATAAATACCTTGGTAGTGTTTAGACAAAGAAGTTTAGGGGGTTTTGGATAGTGTGAGGTGGATCAGTCTAGCCGGTTGTTGATATCGAGTTACCACTCCTTTGTTGAAAGTCGCTTGATGTTTTACAGCGTTTATTTGATTAAAAAAATACAATTTATAAAGAATAACACACGAATTAAAAATTCGTAACACTAGTATTACGATGGGTAGAGCCTTCGGCAGCTCTCGAGGGAAGTCGCAGACCGAAGTTGTGTTGTCTAGGGGCGTCCCGGTTTATATATCCTAGACAAAGGCGCAGTTGATGTCTACGGCTTGTGGGTGCTGACCTAACTCCTGTTAGTCAGCAGAATAGAAACGTTCATGCTAATGTAGGCCGGCCAATTGTATGTGTGAGTCTGCTAACTGTGCATTTTCGGCTCCGTGTAATACTCCAGGTTACGTGTATGTGTGTGTGTCCTCTACAGAGCGCGAGTTATTTTCGCTGACCTGCCAGTCAAAGGTGTGGTGCGATGACGGGTTCAGCGCCTTTCCATCCTCTTCGGCGCGCGTGTCGTGACCTGGATTGGATTTTTTTAAGGCTCCTTTATTTATTTATTTATTATTTAGAGTACAATAAATCAAAGAAACAATTTTGAAATATCCTACTGGAGCTCAATTATGAACGACTCAATAAATCAATGTGTGGAGGTGGATGAGCCCTCCGATTTAGGATGAGTTGAAGCGGTGTTGATGATGTAAAGTCACGATGGTTTTACAGAATTTATTGAATTGCAAAAGTAAAAGTTATAAAGAATACAGTAGGTACAATGGTTACAAGTGAAAGCGTGACGTTCGAAGGTATGACGGCGAGGGCTTCCGCGATACGAGCCGTTCACTGGGGAAGTGAGATAGTCTACTCTGGAGACTACCGTTTTTATAGTGAATGTGAACAAAGAGATTGGGTTTGTTATAACTTCGTCTTTACTCGGCAGTGCGTGTTGGATATTTTGTCTGGATCAGTAAGGTGAGTTTATCCGCGCTTCATGCCCTCTGCTATACGTCGCCTTTGTACTCGGTCATTGATCCGGCTTACATTGTCGCCTTGTTCGTTGTGCTCAGGAGCTTTTGCCTCGACCTCTGTGTCGAGGGTAACGGTCTGCCGTGTTTGATGTCAGCATATGTGGTACCTCATTACACGTGTATATGTACGCGTCTTTGGCCACCACAAATATAATTTAAGATCTTAACACTAATCTAACCAATTATATAAGAAATAAAACAAGAGAAAAGTGAAATAAACAAAGTATAACAACAGCAATAAACAAAGTATGAAAACAGTAATAAAAGCAATAAATCAAGAGAAAAGTGAAATAAACAAAGTATGAAAACAATTTTCAAATTAGTTTTTAAAACAACACTAGTTTTTAAAAAAACAGTTTTCACTCTCCCAAACATCGCATTCTTAATACTTGAATTCGCATTGAAAATATCAATACTTGTACGGTTCGTTAACTCGTTGCAGGACCTACTCGCTCGTAAAATTTAGGAGTTCCCTTGCGATCTCGTATGGTGTTTCGGAATTGAGAAAGGATGCGACTGCCGTGTTGAATACTTAGGGATCCTGATGCTAATTTTTTCCAGTAGATATGGATAGTTGATTTTGCCAGAGATTAATTTTACTAAGAACATTATGTCGGAGTATTCTCTTCTAAGTTTTAATGGATGTAAGAGAGGTATTTGATGATTCAAATGTCTTCTGCACAAGTACTTTAAGAGAATTTTCAGGTATCTTTCAATCCTATTAATATGTACGAAATATTGGGGATTCCAAATGATTGATGCATATACCAGAGTGCTCCGTACATATGAATTGAATAAATTTACTACAGTAGTGGGATTTCTAAAGGGCTTTGATGTCCTTAGTATAAATCCTAGCATTTTCGCGGCCTTTTTGCATACCAAATCTATATGAGGGATGTAAGTCATCTTACTATCAAGAATGATCCCAAGGTCCCTTATTTCAGAAACTTCTTTTAAATTGTTTGACGCTATATTATAATTAAATTCAAACATTTTTTCATTTCTGGTGAATCGAATGTAATTACATTTATTAATATTGAGGTCTAGAATATTTCTATTGCAGTACTCTGTAAATATATTTAGATCCTCTTGCAGTTTCTGGCAATCTTGGAAATTTCTAATTTGACGGAATATCTTCACGTCATCAGCGAAAATTATAATTTCCGAATGCTTTAGGTGGGTATGAATATCATTAATAAAAATCACAAAGTGAAGGGGCCCCAGGTGACTACCTTGAGGGACTCCAGATGGTATGGGATGATATTCGGACATAGAACCCCTAATAACTACCGCTTCCAGCCTATGGGAAATATAGGATTTTAGCCATCTTAGTAGATCTCTATGGATGCCGAGATCAAATAGAATGGACAATAGAACCTTATGATCTATTCTATCGAAGCATTTCGAGAAATCGGTATAAATGGCATCTACGTGTATTCGTTCATCCATACTCTTGGTAATGAAGTCCGTAAAGGTAGCTAAGTTGGAGGAAACCGATCTATCTTTGATGAAACCATTTTGAATGTCAGGTAAGTATGGTTGGACGGTGAAATATAATTTATTATAAACCATTTTTTCTAGTAGCTTACTAAATATCGATAGCTTGGGTACTGGGCGATAGTTCTTGGGATCTTGCTTATCTCCGGATTTAAAAATGGGCATAATTGAGACTTTCTGCCAGAATTTTGGAAAATCTCCCATTAATAGAGACTGATTAAAAATAATTTCAAGCGGAATTGAGAGTATGTTGGCATATTGCTTAATACGAGTAAATATTGCTGGAACGTTGTCTGGCCCCGTTCCTCCACTGGCATCGAGATTTTGAATGAGTTTAATTATTTCATATTTGTCGGTAGCTACTCTCGATAAGTATGCGGGGTGAATTTGTGACGTGTCTAAATGACAGGATGGACGAGAATTAGTCACATTGAAAGAAGAGCTCCAGTGATCCGACAATAGGGTACATATTGATTCATCGTCAGAAGCAATATAATCACCGTTGGTCATAGAACGTGGTAATCCTAGGTCAGTTTTTTTTAGTTTTTACGTATCTGTTCTATGCGAAATATATAATTTTTAAAACATGACATCTCTAGCCTCTTTTGTCTAGCTCTTAGTAGTGAAAAAGAAGAATAGTCAGACGGGAAGTTAGGTTTCCTAAATAATTTAGGGTACTTCTCTTTCTCTCTTATCACCTTTAGTAGTGATGAGTTATACCATGGTGGATAATGTTTGTTACGAGTAGTGGTTTTAGGTACTAAAGTTTCAATGTTGAGTTAATTTTATCGTAAAATACTTGTACATTGTCGTTCACATTTGAGTGAACCAACAGTTCAGTCCAGGGTATTAATGATAATTGGTAATTGATTGTTCTTTAATGTACTTCCTGAAAACATAAAATTGTAAATACATTGCCACTTTATAATACTCCGTTATTTATTTATTTATTAATCAACGCCCTAGTGGGCTTTTATAGTACAAGAAAATTAAAAGGTTTTTTATAAACCTAACATAAAACACGTTTTACAGTAAATAATTAAAAAATATAGATAAATAAAACATATTTAGGATAAATGAACAATAGAAATGAACAATATATATTAACGATGATTAGTACACAAGCGAACAGTAATAAATAGAAACATTACACAAATTAATAATATAGTAAAATAAAGATAATTAAACCAATATATCAGATATATAAGACAAGAAGATAAAATAAACCAAAAAAATAAATATATAAGATAAAATCGAAGCATTATATAAGATTTAAAAGGGAAATGAACAATAATTAGGACTTTTTCAAATAAATAAATATATATGATATACTATTGAATACAAAATCAGTAAATTCAAGAAAACATTCATATTTGTGAAGTTGTAATTTTTCAGAACAAAGTTCTGTGAAGTTTTTAAAACCAAATTAATTAATTAATTAGAAAGACATACAGAAAAATCTAATCCACGAAAAAATATTGTATGTCTTTCTAATTGATTAATTAATTTGGTTTTCAAAATCAATAGTCTCGATATTGATTTTGTATTCAATAGCTTGTTTTTTCTATCCATTTTTTATATTTACATCTACAATTAATTGATTAATTTATAGTATTTTGTTCTCATTCTATTGTAAGCTGCTGATATCGGCTAATGAGATGGGTGGCTCTTTTTCTTACAAACATGTATTAAGTTCGGGATAAATAATAATAAAAAATAAATGCTGAATTGAGTTTATCTTTCAATATTCTTTTTGATATTCTATGATGATGCACCACTTAGAACAGTTAGAGTTTACTTTCATTGAAATTGAAATGTGAACTCTGAGTGAAACTCGCGTGGTTCCATTATAGTTTCAAGACTGACTGACATGTTTTGTTTTGTTGCAGGATTCAGATTCTGATGATGACGAAGAAATTGATGTGCAATACTTTTTGCTGCCAGGAAAGCTGCCCCCGTGCACTTCTAGAAGAGGAATACACTTGGAGAGAAACGAAAATTACAGTTCTCACTCTTTCATGCCTAACGGCAATGTCAAAGTAAGTTTAAAGGTATTTTAGACTTTCCCCTTTTTATGATTCATTTATCGTCGTGAACTTTATGATACAAAAGAGTGACTCAACACACAATACCTCAGGTAGAACACACCTATAGAAGGTAAGTAAAAGTTGAACAGAATTGTAAATAATGAAGTTGGGCCGAAACATTTGACGAGCATTATGTGCAACAATTTTTAGCAACATAAATATTTTTAAGAAGGCATTAAGATTTTTTTCTGTATATTTGATGCATTTCTGAACTGTATTGATAAAAACTTAAGTAATGTTGTATTAATAAACTAAGCGGAAACAGTTATATGGAAAGGGACACAAGTCACTATCATATATCTACTTATTTACATTTTGTAAATGTTTGCATAAGCATAATATTTGCGGGAATTTAAAAGCCTTGTATTAAAAATATTTGTCTTAATCGGGAAATATGCGGTCTTTTCTTATATACTAGCTGTTTGTACCCGGCGTTGCTCGGCTTAAGGATTTAGTTAAAACTAAGTTTGTGGGGGTACACAAAAGTTCCATTGTTTTGCAAAGACTCTATTGAAAACAATGTTTCCATTTAATCTAGGCTGGGATGTCCAGGAAGAAAATGTGGCCTATGTATTCCGCCGCGACCAAAATAATAAATATGCAAAATTTGGGTCAAATCGGTCATATGGTGTAGATTTGTACAAAAAATACATCAGCGAGAGGGGTAGGGTGAGGTGAAACATTTTCTTTCGGTTCCACAGTTCTACGATTGTTATTTTTGTTTGGTATTATTATTGGTACATTTAATCTGTTAAGTGAGGTCGTTTATGTCCTAATGCACGGATTATCGTAATTCTGCCTGTAAGTTGATGATTTTGAGAAATATTCTGCTCTAATACGTTTTATGGATATGTTATTGTGAAGTAGGATGTCTAATTGGAGGATATTTGGGCTTCTTCTAACGCTGTGATCTCTGTTGTTTAGGCTGTTGTTTCTTTTGTATATTTCAATAGTTTTTCTGTAGATCGTTGCCGTTTCATTAGTTAGGCTAGCGACCGTGGATGCCCCGACAAAATCGATCTTATTACTTACTTCTGTCATGTGCCAGTGCATAGAGATAACATGATCTTTTTGTTTTTAACATCCACAGGATGTTCGGCCCTATTCTTCCGGTTGCTTCATCCGATGTAGATTTTATCGTCTCGCGTGGTATCTCGTATATTCTTGGGATTCCAGAAAGATAATATCTTTTGCGTTTTTAAATAGAGAGATAATATTGTTGTTTGTTCGGAATGTTGTTCCTGTGTTATGTCTTTTAAAATATTTACTGTTTTTATCTGTGGGTCCTTTGAAAGTTGTACCACAAAGTTATTTATATATGTTGAGATATCAAAATTAAAAAAATATTCGATTTGTAATTTTATAATATTAAAATAGTAAATTTTAATACAAACACTTCAATAAATAAATATTGTAAGAATTTTCATGAGGTTAGTTACATATTGCATTATATTTAGTAAGCGGAAAATGTAAACTGAAATTTTAGAAAACAATAAGAAAATTATTTTTCTTTGCCGAAAATAATACTATTTTGTGCCTAAATTCTGTGATTTATTTAGTTTAGTTGTAACATTTCCCTCGATATGTTTATAAGCTTATGGTAAAAGAATTGAAAATATAATAAAATTATTAAGACAAGTATTTACCTAACAATTTACTGAATCATGGAATAAGAGATACTCTGGATTAACAACAGTCAACCAAAGGAAAAACTACAAAAATGTTCTCTGAAAGTATACATGATGCTATAAAAATACTACATAGACATGTAAGAGGTGTTGAGCTAAGCCAAGTGCTATCGGGACATAGTTTCTTCAAAAGCTACCTCAAATTTAAGAAAATATCGCGATAGGTGGAATATTTAAAAACTGTACAACCGGCATAACATATATTATGCTATTGTACAGTCATTACTAACTTACAATATTATTTGCTGGGAAACTGCTATAAGAACGCTCTAGAGCAGTCATACTCAACGCGTACGGCCCGCCAAGCTTTTAAGTCATTAATTATCAGGAACGTGTTTAAAAAATATTTGGCATTGTAAGTTTTGAATATTTTGAAATACGCGAGAACAAAAAGACAAACTCCTGAAATTTTAAAACCGGTAATTTCTATAGTTTAAGTACGAATTTGTTTTTCAACCATAGGTAGTTTCAACCACAGAGTGTAAGTTTTGTGTTTTGTCATGAAATTTTTTAGCCATTTTTTAGTGGTCTTCGTATTCCACATTCATCCATTACTGTCAGTAAAATTTCGTGTTCCAATGTGTCGAATGCTTTTTTGAAATCTATCTCTAAATATTATTCCTACTTTTTTTATCTTTAAAATAATTCACACAAATTTTGTACCCTTCTGTACCTATAGAAGTGCTGAAAAATTAAAGATCGGCAGCAGATTATATAAAATACTTAAAAGCTACTGTTACAAAAACCAGAAATCTAAATAACATTAATTTTGAACCCATGTTTAATCGATTTATGTCGATACAATCTGTGCTACTGTAATCTTGTATACATTTGTTTATGTTTATCTCATATGATTACGATTTTAAGCAATACATCTATGTCTTAACTATTGTCCACAAATCCTTGTAAGATAAAACAAGAAAAAAATTAAAGGCAACTACAAAAAAAATTGCCTACCACTGAGAAAACTATTATAGTTTCCTTTATTTATTTTTATTTATTTATTTACTTGTTTACGCTCATTACAGGCTTTTACATAAAGTTCAAAAGTATATGCATTAAACAATATCAGTATAAGCAGTAAAATATAAAATTATAAATATGAAGTATATGTATGAGAAATAAAAGGTATAAGCAGTGAAAGTATCAGGTTTAAGCATTAAAATATGAGTATAAAATTAAAAATCTAAAATACATTAAAAATAAAAATATAAAATACAGAGCAGTAATGTGTATAAAAAATATATATTACACATCATTATATGTATATATTAACAGTTAAAGTAAGTAATGAAATAGTATTGTCCCTTTAAGTGTAAACTTTATTTTCACTAGATTGTCATTGAAAACGTCAACCATATAACCAAATTCATTACCAGTCTTTAATATTCTGCTAATTACAGCATTTGACTGATAATTAGTACTAGAATTTTGGCAATGAAATGCGACAATTTGTTGAGTTCTGTGTAAGGACGAGATATTATAATTGACTAGCTGTCCTTACCCGGGTACAGATTTATCTAGAAAATATATCAGGGGAGGGAAGGGTTAAAAGAATGGGGAGAAAATATCGCATATGTTACCCGCCGAGTAATTTTACAAATTTTGAGACCGGTCGGTCAAACGGTTCAGATTTGCATCGAAAATATGACAGGGGGAGGGGAAGGGGTATGAGAATAGGGAGGAAATGTTGCTTTTGTTACCCACCGAGTGCAAAAGAATAAGTTTACAAATTTTGTGTCCAATCGGTCAAACGGTACAGATTTGCATAGAAAATATAACAGGTGGAGGGGAAGGAGTATGAGAATAGGGGAAAAATATCGCCTATATTCCCCGCCGAGTCCTTAAGAATAAGTATCCAAATTTTGAGTCCGGTCGGTCAAACGGTACAGATTTGCATCGAAAATATGACAGGGGGAGGGAAAGGGGTATGAGAAAAGGGAGAAAATGTTGTCTATGTTACCCGCCGAGTCCTAAATAATATGTTTCCAAATTTTGATTCCGATCGGTCAAACGGTACAGATTTGCATAGAAAATATGTTAGGGGAGGGGAAGGGGTAAGAGAATAGTACGGAAATATCGCTTATGTTCCCCGCCGAGTCCTAAAGAATAAGTTTCCAAATTTTGAGTCCGATCGGTCAAACGGTACAAATTTGCATCGAAAATATGTCAGCGGGAGGGGAAGGGGTATGAGAATAGGGAGGAAATGTTGCCTTTGTTACCCGCCGAGTGCGAAAGAATAAGTTTACAAATTTTGTGTCCGATCGATAAAAAACGGTACAGATTTGCATAGAAAATATGTCAGGTGGAGGGGAAGGAGTATGAGAATAGAGGAAAAATATCGCCTATATTCCCCGCCGAGTCTTAAAGAATAAGTTTCCAAATTTTGAGTCAGATCGGTCGAACGGTACAGATTTGCATTGAAAATATGTCAGGGGAGGGGCAGGGGTAAAGGAGGAGATGGGAAATCTCGCCTATGTTACCCGCTGAGTCCGAAAGAATAAGTTTCCAAATTTCGGGTCCGATCGGTCAAGCTGTACAGATTTATATCGCCTATGTTACTCGCCGAGTCCTAAAGAATAAGTTTCCAAATTTTGAGTCCGATCGGTCAAACTGTACAGATTTTCATGGAAAATATATCAGGGGGAGGGGAAGGAGTATGAGAATAGGGAGGAAATATCGCCTATGTTACCCGCTGTGTCCTAAAGAATAAGATTCCAAATTTTGAGACCGATCGGTCAAACGGTACAGATTTACATCGAAAATATGTCAGGGGAAGGGGAAGGGGTATGAGAATAGGAGGGAAATGTTGCCTATGTTACCCGCCTTGATTACCCATTTGAAGCGAATTGGACAAATGGTGTGGATTTGTGTAGAGAACAGACAGACAGACAGACAGACAGATAGACAGACAGACATTGAGTTTTATAGGTATAGATACACGCTACAAGGTCAGGGCTGTCCAACATATTATTTACAATTTTGTAAAGAAGAACTATATCACAAATTTTTCTTCTATCATATAAGATGAGTAATTTCAGTCTCTTCAATAGGTTATTGTATTCTATGTTTTGTATTGGTATGATTATCTTGTATTTAATGTATTTGAGAAATTTGCATTGGACACGCTCAACTCAATACTGTCTATATGCCCATTATAATATGGAGACCAAACTGATGAGTAATTTTCTAATTGGCTCCGGACAAGAGATGTGTATAATATTTTAATGCTTTCAATTGATTGAAATGGGCGTAATATCCTTAAAACAAATCTCAGAAATTTTAGAGACTTACAAGTTATCGCAATTGTATGGTTAATAAAAGTAAGTTTTGAGTCGAATAATACGCCAATACAGGCAACATTTTCTAGTTTGGTGTTACATATAGAGTATTCATAATGTATTTTTGATTTTAATCTAGTAAATGATATAATTTTTCATTTATTTTTATACATTTATTCATTTTTATATATAGTTTATTCATTTCACACCATACGGCAAGAGAATTTAGATTTTGCTGTAATACGTCATTGAACATTTTTGAAATATCATTCACAAATGTTAGAAATAATATCGGTCCAAGATGTGATCCCTGTGGTTTATATTTCTTATAACAATGATGCAATAAATTGATCAATAAAAATTATTAGATTGACCCCGACCTACCCTACTTATCACTAACTAGCGCAATTTTCTTCTTCAACTTAATTCTGAAACCTGTAGATCTCCCTCAAATCAAGTCAGTTTACAATTTACGATAGATTTTTTTATTAAAAAATGAAAAAATCATAAGTGTAAAGTTGAAAATTATATATCACGTAAACGCTAGTTTCCATTCTTCTTTACATTCTTCTGATTTCACTCGAGTTGGTCATTGGGAAGCCATTATTGTTATTAACCCATTTGTACGCAGCGCACAACGTGATACCAAAATAAAACACCTGTCATCGGTGTAGGCGATTAACTCAGTGATAAAGGAGCGGGTGAACAATGACTTGCTTGAAACATTCAGTTGATGCGTAGAATAAAATTATTATTCTACCCATCAACTTAATTAAACCACAACTTGTGTTCGTGCAAGCATTCAAACTGTTATTCTAAAGTGTGCAAAAAATATACAGGGTCTAAACGAAACCCGGACCCGCGATTCCAGTAACAAAGAGATGTAATGTACCGTACTGGAAAGTTAATATTATGACGCAAAGAAGCTGTTGGTGGTTATCATCATTGTCTTCATCTTCTTAGGGGATCGGGTAACCAAATACTCCAAGAGAAGCTTCCATTTTCTATTGTCTTGTGTTGCTATACTAGTTGACTAATCAGTTCCCAGTCTGTCTTCAATCTTCAAAAAATCTTTTCGTTCTTTCCCAGCTTAGATAGTGATATAAATCAAAATACATAATTCTCTTCTATAAGTGATTTACTCAAGCCTGGGTGTTTTGTGGTGTCTTTCGCTTCTGTAATTGGGCCTGTTGGTTGAAGCGTAATAAAAAAAGATTTTTAATATTATCAATATATTTTTAATATTTAAAGAATCAAGTTTTGTGGTCGGACATTTTAACATAATTTTATACCACTAAAAAGTTAGTACTCGTATACAAACACTTAAATATATAAATATACTAACATAAATAACATTTTGTTAAAGATTTTAAATATTAATTTTTTATATATATACTAGATTGCATGCCCGTGTGTGTGTGTGTGGTATGTATTCGAAAGTAGAAGAAGAGAGCTATCTACGGTAGAGTTGCGGGTAGACGCTGCGCGCTAAACCCTTTGCGAGGACACATGTGTCGCGCTGATCGGACTGCGCGTTTGAGAGTTACGGCCAGAATAGGTAGTACAGACAGACGGCAACCGCTGCGTGTTCGAAGCGCCCGCTACGTGGTCGAAGTACCCGCTGCATGGTCGAAGCGCCCACTGCTCGGCAAAAGCGCCATTTACCATGGCCGTGTATGTGGTGTGTATTCTATAGTAGACGAAGAGAGAAATCTGTGGTATTTTTCCAAATTCAAATAGGATCACAAACGCTTGAGTTACATCGAAGATAATAAATATAAATATATAAATAAATACTAATAACAAATTCTATGCATGAGTGGTAAAGTATCTATCACCATCACGCTTTGAATTCCAAAATATGGAAAACCCGAAAACTGTTTTCAATAAATGAATTATTTCACATAAAGTGCAAAGAACCTTACAAAGAAAAAGAATTGATTGAAAATAGAAAATATGCACGCAGAAATTTCATAATTGTCTTTAAATTTTTTTTCAATGTGAGAAACATGAGAAAACACATTAATGTGTTCGATACGAATCTGGGTAGGTTCCTTGACATGCAAACAAATATTTTATATCGCCTTACAAATCGCAAAATATTTTAATCAATTCAGTGGATTAATGTTTTGAAAATATTATTGAAGGAGCACGTACACGTACGCGTCTGCTGTGTGTGTGTGTGTGTGTGTGTGTGTGTGTGTGTGTGTGTGTAAGGGCTAATTGTATCAACTTAGATTATAGAATATCTCAGAAAACTACACATTCAGAAGATTTTGAACGGTTGTAAAAACCTTCGAATGATTTTATAGTCGGTTTAGTCGAAAATTGTGTTTAAGCCGGTGGGCGTGATTTTTTACATGTATCTTCAAAGTTTGTTTCTCGTTCGTTTTTAAAGGTTAAAAAATCATTTTTATTCAATGTTTCGACATTGTAGTGTCGAATTGTACAATATTATGTAGGAATACCTCATATTTTTCTGATGATTTTTTTAACTGATTTTATAGTAGGTACCTATATCCTTAACAGAAAAGAATTTAATTTAGATGTCGAATAATACTTTTTTGTCGGAAGAAATGGATTTTACTGTAATCCTCAATGAATTTTGTCGCTAGGTTGGTTGACAGGAAATTCGTTTTTTACATCTCATCACACATTAAGTTTTGATAACTTTACATTTATAGGATCCCTCTCTAAGCATAAGTGTTTATCTCTTTTTGGAGAGGTACAGCGAAAAAAAGTATTAATTATAATTTTAATAGACTACAGTAAAATAGTGTAATAAACTGTATCTTATATAAAACAAATAAAAAAATATGCCACAGGATAGTTGAAAAGGTGGGTAGGTGACGTATCTAGAGTACTGTTCCTGGAATGGGGATAAAAACTATTTTGATGACATGTTGAAATCACGTGCGCTGGCTAAACGAGATTTTCGGTTTAAACCGACTATGATCCAAATTGATACAACCGGCCCTAAGTGAGCGAGATAATGCATGTAGAAAATAATTGAATAGGATGCTGAAGTAATATATTTACCAATCTCTTCTCATTGATATTTTAAAAACGTTTTTTATTATTTGGTCTTAACATTATCGAAGTAAAAACACTATTCCTTCATAATTTATGTCGGTTCGAAGAATGTGGAGTAATAACGGAGTGCAAATTCGGTGGATATGTAACCTGTAGGTGATTATTTGTTTTCATCCCAATTATAATAATTTCGATGTCTTTCCGTCCGTCCGTCCGTTCGTCCGTCCGTCCGTCCGTTCGTCCGTCCGTCCGTCTGTCTGTCTGTCTGTCCCCGTAACTTCGTGTAACGTCCGTTTCTTCTTTATAGTAATTTTTTTAAATATAAATAAATAAATACTTATTCCTTAGGAACCGACACGTAAAAGTACCCACTTTTGATGTTTTATTTAATACATTACACCTTTTAATACATTACAGCTAGTAATGTATTAAATGGTTCAACTGTTTTGTTACGTCATACATGTTTTAAGGTGTATAAAATTATTTGTCACGTCCTATTAGTAATTACGAGACTTGCCTAAATTAATAGTTAATTAAGTTAAGTAATTTTTATGGCTTGTTTATATGTGTGTTGCTAGAACGTGTAATTAATGTTGATATTTTTCCTACTTTTTAAAGAATATTGAGAATATGAGTAAGAAATATTCAGAAGGCTATAAAAATAACATATGTAGATTTGTACTACAAAAGATAAGTTAACCAAGTAAAGTAATCTGTGCATGCCTTGGTGTATTCCTCATTGTTTTTTGTCTCGACTGTGGAATGTCTGTTTTCATTGTAGCCAGATTTATCTGCTAGTTTTAAAATGCTTATTGTGTTGATATTTTTGTATAACTCAATACTCTTGCCTTTTATCTTATCATTTATATGTTTCAGCATTTCAAGCTCTATTATGTTATCCCTATCTCCAGTAATACTAATTTCGATTGTCCACCCACAACCGTAACTAGAATCGAATAGCTGAAAGAATTCCGTTTTCATCTGTATCTGTACTATCTATATTAATATATAAAGAGATAAAGTTTGTGAGTTGGTAAGTTTGTAAGTTTAGATGTAGGAGGTAATCTCCGAAACTACTTATCCGATTTCAAAAATTCTTTCACCAATATTTAGAATGGACTTTCCATGTATTTATTATCCCCTTAAAATAAAAGGGCTCTTAGGTGGTGACCTATTTTACAACTAAATTTAACGAAAAAATGGTCGAGCGATGCATTTTTTATGACAAGAGATATTTAAATACTTTCTATAGAGCAGTTGTAGAACTCAAAAAGTTCTATAAAAACGTCCATGACAACATATATCTGTATGTTAAGGTTAATACACAAATCAATAAAATATGACTAAGTTAATAAAAATCTAAGCGTGCGAAGCCGTCCGGGTAAGGTAGTGATTAAAAAAAATGAAAAATTATTCCGTTTTCAAAATTAGCAACATTTCAAATAGTACACATAAGAGTTTACATTTTATGTTAATTTCGGTACACTTTTTTTTGACTAATTAATAAAGGTACCTATAACTAATAATTAATAATTACTTAATGTAAAGTAGAAATTCAAAAATAAAAAGTCCGTCATGATTGACGGGTTATAGATAGTTGGTATTAATTGGGTTAATTATAGTTTTAATAGTTATAGCCCATTTAAAATTAGGAAATTTTTATTTTATACGTAGAATTTTATACTTTTCCTCACAAACAAAAAATATTTTAAATAAAACACATTACAACATGAATTAACACACCATTTCTGCAAATCTAAATGACCTTATGATCTCTAATTGCCGAAATTCTACTTAATTTGCTTCATTTTTTTAGAAAATGCCTATTAAAATTTGACTTACAGAACAAATAAAACTATCGTAAAATCGCGATATGTTTGTGTTAGCGTGTAAGCAGCGCCGTCTATACAGTAAGTATTTTGGCCGCGAGTTAAGTTTGTGACAAAAAAGCATCAAAAAGTCAACAGATTTTGATTAACCGTGTACACAACAAGTCTTAGAGATTCACCGTCTTTTATTCACATATTTTACGTCAAACGTCAAGTTGGTCACTCATGTTCCATTCTTCCCCACAGCAATCAAAACGGAATAAAAACCACCCAATTTAGCGTTTGTGATGGACATTTTTTTATTTTTATTTATTAAAAATTAAATTTGCAAACTTATTCTTTAGGTGACATTACCCCATCCCCTCCCACAGATACATTTTCTGTTCAAATCTACACCGTTTGACCGATCTCTCTCAAATTTTGCACACGTATTCTTAAGGACCTGAACTTAAGGCCAATAGGGCGAAGGAGCTTAGGAAGGCCAAAACTAAGATGGAGTGACAACGTCCTCAAAGATATCTCTGTCTTAGAGCTTCGAAACTGGAGAAAGCTGGCACTAGACCGAGATGAGTGGAGGAAAATTATTGAGGAGGCCAAAACCCACCAAGGGTTGTAGTGCCAAGAATGATGATGATAATGATTCTTAAGGACCCGGTGAGTAACACAGGTGACATTTCCCCCTTGCACCTTTACGCCCTCTGACATATTTTGCATGCAAATTTGTACCGTTCGACCGATCTGATGCAAATTTTGCATACTTATTCCTTAAAACGAGGCAGGTAATATGGGCGATATTTTCCCCTCCCCTCTATCCCCCTCCCATGCGATATATTTTCTGTAACTACAAATCTACACCGTTTGACCGATCTGACTCAAATTTTGACACATAGTCTTAAGGACCCGGTGGGTAACATAGGTAACATTTCTCGCCTCACCGTTTACCCCACCCCCCTCCTCCGATATATTTTTCATGCAAATCTGTATCGTTCGACCGATTTGACCCAAATTTGGCATACTTATTCTTTAAAACGAGGCGGGTAATATAGGTGATATTTTACCCTCCCCTCTATCCTCCCCCTCATCCGATATATTTTATGTACATACCTACACCACTCCAGTGATTGGACCCAAATTTTGCATACATATTAATTTTATTTAACGACAATTTCGTGGTGGAAAGTTCAGATTTGTGATGGTGTGAACTGATATTCTCAAACAGTCTCACGATCATTTTATGTGTCTAGTAGGTGTCTGGATACATGTTTTTCGGTTTCAATTATAATTTTTTCTGATCTGTTATTTTCTGATTGTCGGGGGGAGACATCGTTACACGATGTACGGTTATTTAGGTTATTGCCCCGTTCCAGGTGAGGCTGCGCGACGGCACGGGCGTGGCGGTGCGGGCGGGCGAGCACTGCGGCGAGCTGGGCTGGGCGGGCGGGCGCCTGGCGCCGCTGCTGCTGCGCTGCTACGGCGCGGGCGCCGCGGAGAGCTTCGCCGTGGCGGAGCGGCTGGCCGCGCCGTACGGGGCCTCCCTGGCGCTGGCCGCCGCGCTGCTGGCCCTGGCGGCCGCGGCCATCGCCGGCTCGGGCGAGCTGGAGGAGCGGCGCGGCGCGCGCCCGCAGCTGGCGCACGTGGCCAGCCTGGCCGTGGCGCACCTGGCGGCCGCCGTGGCTTACTTCACGGCCGGCAGCGGCCGCGCGCCGTTCTGCGTGTTTTCCGGTGAGACCCTATCGCTAGTTAATGAAAAGAAAGTATGTTCTTTCATATATAAAATACTCCTGGTCGCGAGCACTACTGTCCTGACTCTGTCCTTATACAATGTATATAAATAAGAACACTCCCGGTGGCGGCGCTTAGATTGTCACTATTCTCAGTCTATTTAGTTATAGTGCGTATACATAAATGCCATTCGTCCCGCCTACCCTCGATGACCATCTACCGATGTGACATGGCCTCTCGTTATCCATCGAATCCTGTGGCTCGAATCCGCTCGAATACTGGAGCTGACACAAGTATGAGCCAGGGAGCCTGCGAAGTATTCTTCCGTGCCAGCGATATACATCCGGAAATTTCCTTCGCGTCCGATGGTGAATTTTGAAGATAGAGTCCGCGCAGTTGAGTCATTTAGACTTTCAATGATGAGAAGCGTCTTGCTCTGGTATAGGGGCTAACGACATAGACTATCGGGCTGGGGATACCTTTTCCTCCAGGATGCGTCTGGGGGATTCAGTATGATATTGTCGCGATGATTTATGTTGTTAATAGATATCCTCGATGTTATTCAATAAATATTTGAGTAAAAGTGATCCTTTATGGTGATTACTACCAATGCGCAATTGTGAAGCAACAAGAAGACCACGTAGGGTCATTTTGTACAGCAAATAAAGATGAATGATGAAAGGTATACATCCTGTCCTTATTACGGGTGATGAGACATACAAAAAGTATGGCTGAATTAATACAAAAATACTCTCTTCCGCATACAACATCAGCGGACCGTTTCTACCAAACCTACAGAGCATAAAGCATTAAGGTTCTTCCATTCTTATGAATTAAGATACGTAAGATTATTCTTACTGGACACTCCATCCTGGGACTTCATTGCTTGACTACCCAAAGTTGCTTTTTAAGGCATCGTTTTCGGCATACTAAAGAGGAAGTACTAACGTCCAGAATGCTGTATGTTTCTCATTATGAATCGTCTCAGTGGCTCTGAGCCCCACCTTCGCGAAACAAGCCACTGCCTCTCGAATGTTAAATTATTTAATATTTAAAAAACGTAGATTATTTTTTACCTACGCAATACAATTTTTCATATGAATCATCTATTTCGATACAAAAATCGCGCTCTAATAATTTTTGGCGAATATCTATACCTATAAAACTCAATGTGTCTGTCTGTCTGTTCTCTATACAAATCTACACCGCTTGACCGATTGGACCCAAATTTTGAATACATATTCCCGACGGAAAAAATTTGCCACATTCCTTCCCTAGACATGCTATCCATCCCAGCCTTGATTTAATGGGAACATTGTTTCAATTAAAGGCTTTGCAAAACAATAGAACCTTTGTTTTGCCTCACAAATTTATTTTCAACTTAATCCTCAACCCGTGCAACGACGGATACGAATAGCTAGTATATAATAATGGATAGTACAAATTGTATGAAATGTTGCATATCGCAATACATTTGGATGGGGGCCATTCTATTGTAAATTTCGATCTAATACATATTAACCAAACACGCTATATGAGTACTTAAAAATATCTAACAAACATCGCTCAATTTGAATAGTAGTTAAGCCCCGAAATACATTCAATGTTATAGGAGCCCCATCAACAAAATACATTACGATATCAAAAAAATAAAATATAATAATTTGTATAGTTCTTAGCTGTCCTGGATGGTTGAAATGTGCGGTAATTGTTTCCAGGTTATTTCCATTTGGCTCCTAATATTTTTGTGGACAAAATGATGGCTCTTCCAGTACAATTTTATGCAGCACCTCCCGGTGATTTTTGTTGATACAAGACAAGAGATCCGTTACCTGGTCCGGCATAACTGTTGATTCGCGGATTTCGCTTTAAGTCGCTGGAACGCGACAGCGCCCACGATTTAAATACTTTCTATCTTATCCACCTACCTACTGAGGTTTTGAAAATTAATAAATGCGGTATATTTGACATTTCAATCTTTGAATATCGATAAAGATTTTCGACATCCAAATTTAAACCTAGTACCGCACGCGCGTTGGGTTATTTAGTTTCGACAGGAGCGGTCCACCATCATCAGGTGTCATCAATAACTAATCAAAGGAGGTTCGTAAATCATAATTGTTCAAGAATTTGATGGTTTTATCTACAATTTAAAGTTGTTAGGTGTTAAATGTATTTTGCATAGCTCTTATGTATTATAGTAGTAAATATGAATAATGTTGAATGACCTCATGTACCAGCATATAGCATAGGTCATTGCTTTTTTTTGTGCGACTTAAATATTAATATAAATAAATAAAATATAAATATAGGGTTTTGTCAACTTATTCGGGGGGAGAAGTGAAGAAATTTCAAAATCACTTACACCACAGGTTAGATTATCACTATCATAATCTATACCTATAAAACTCAATGTCTGTCTGTCTGTCTTTCTGTCTGTCTGTCTGTCTGTCTGTCTGTTCTCTATACAAATCCACACCATTTGTCCGATTCGATTCAAATTTTGCATACTTATGCTTTGGGACCCGGCGGGTAACATAAGCAACATTTCCTCCTTATTCTCATACCCCATCCCCTCCCCCTGACACATTTTCGATGCAAATCTGTACCGTTCGACCGATCGGACTCAAAATTTGGAAACTTATTCATTAGGACTCAGCGGGTAACATAGGCAACATTTTCTCTCTCCTCCTTTACCCCTTCTCCTCCTTCTGATATATTTGGACCGTTGGACTCAAAATTTTGAAACTTATTCTTTAGGATTTGGCAGGTAATGTAGGCTATATTCCTACGTCCTCTTTTACCTTTTCTCCTCCCACTGATATATTTTCGATGTTAATGTACACCGTTCGCATCAAACCTTTGTTTCCCTCCACAAATTTATTTTCAACTCAATGATTAACCCGTGCAACGCCGGGTACGAACAGCTAGTATTCAATAAATTACAGTAAGCTTGACTAGTGATTTTTGTGATGATTAGTCTCGGATCCCCAACGCACGTACATTTAATGTCTCATAAGGTAAATACGGATAATTTCCATTACTTAATGTTCGGTAAATTATTTTTCTCTTTTTATTGTAGGTAATATATAATAATTTTTTAAACAATGATTTTTGCGGAAAGCAGGATCCTTGAATGTTTTCTTGAATGGTGGTTAAGCAGGCGAAAATTCTGGGTAAACAACTGGTAAACATTCTGGGAAAATTCTAGGTAATGGAAATTATCCGTTTTTACCGAATTTAATTAAATTTACCGAAAACCGGTAAACCAATTTTGCTAAACCAATGCAAGGCCTAGTCCGAAGTGGAAAGTCAATCTTAGATTTCGGGCTCCTGAAACCATGCCGGTATTAAACATCATAAACTACTCGTAATATATAATCTCACGAGAATTTTTATTAGACATATAATGTGATTTTTACTTCGCTGTAGTACGATTCGTTAATTTCAAGTCATAAATTTACATGAAAAATTATCCTTCTATAAAATGCTTCTTATAAATAATAAATCAACATGATGCTAATTATTCCATTCGTTCAACTTGTAGATCATTCATCGATTATTTCCAACATGAGCAATCTTAATAAAGCATCTAATTTATTGTCTAGATGACCTTATGATCGTCGGTATTTTTCCAGCAGTGCTGTCTGCGTTTAGAGCATTGAACAAGTTGATTTATGTGACGCAGAATGGAAATAGGAAAAATGTTTTCATCGAGAGCTGGAAGCGCTTCAAACATATTTCATTCGATTCAAATTTTATTTGAACCACGTGACCAAATGATACACTTTGCGAGTGATTCTTTTGCCACGATTCTTGTATCTTAAACTTTTTGGGGTTAGGTAACATTTGAGATGTATCTGTAAAAAGTTAGGAAAAGTCGAACTGAAGTGCTGCGCGGGGTAGCTGTGTTGCCCCTTCCGATTGTTATTTCCCCTTGGGGACCCTAGTGTTGGCATTTCTGGTACTATCTGGTCTCTGTTTTAACAACTGTAGCTGTTAAGTAAGTTCTGTTACTAATATGGCAACAATATAGACACAAGAAAAAATAAACAAAAATGTTTTTTATATAACAATAATTTTATATACATTTATATGTATATATATATATATATATTATAATACTATATATATAGATATATATATATATTATATATATATATAGGTTCTGAGAGTACAATTACTAGATTCTGTCCACAGAGGGATAATTATTAATTAAGATAAATTACTAAAGTCTCACAGAGACTGTGCTATTTATATATTGAAGTTATGATCTTCAAGTTTGTGTTTACTGGGGTATTATGCCGTGTTGTTACGACCTTTAGGCCCGAAAGGTCGTAAAAACACGGCATAATACCCCAGTAAACACAAACTTGAAGATTCTGAGTGGCCGTGAAAACCTAAGAACATTCTTAGAAGTTATGATATGAAAATTCTGAATTTGAATGTTGATATTTTTAGAATAACTATGGAATTTTTTACTTTTAGTTAATCTATCTTCAGTCTAAGATCTCAGGACCATAAAATTGATTTTCAACTCAAAATTTACGTCCTCTTTGCCTTTTCTTGCAGATTTTAAGCTTGAGCAGCGAGCCTCGTTCATTGCATCGCTGAGTGAGCGATCGGAGAGCTAGATACTGTAAGGGCGTTTATCGGCCTCGATACAAAAATGATGTCATTTAGGTCCCATAACAATGTCCAGAACTCGTATTATCCGCATCACACACCGGCACACGACCATGTCGGAACAAATTGTTTTACCGCTCCAAGAACCCTTCGGTGTCATCGACCATGCGGTGGAATTGAAACTCTCGTTGCTGTTTTATGTAAACCCTTAAATACAAATCTTAATATCTTGCGCACTATTACGTATTTCCAATTTTTTGGCTGAAGGATTGACACTTTCGTTTTCAGCTTAAATTTCAGGTCGATTCAAAGGACACCGCGTATTCACGTTGCTTCGTTTTGTTACCGTCGAGTTTGTTTGTGTAACTTTTTAAAGTATTGTTTTTTAAGTATTATCTTTTCTTTTTTCTTAATGTAATTTTTTGCACGAAATTTTCAAAATAATTATTAAACAACGATATTTAATTATTATAACTTTGCATCACGGAGATGCTTAATGCACGCCAGAAAAACGTTTTCTCAACAGCTATTGTGAAAGTTATATTAATTCGTCCGAAAGAAATATAGTTCCCAAGGCATCTATATACTTAATCGAAAGCTTAGAATCGTCAGAGATTCCTGCAGGTAAAAATATTTGTATCTACTGTTTGTGCACTCTTGCAGCGCTGTGAGGTGCTCGGTGCGGGAGCCTATATCTTTGAAAAATAAATTATCGCTCGCAACCACTTGCAGTTTATTTTTAAGACCTGGAAGTATATTTTGATATACATAATTTAAAAAAAAGCGAAACTGGCCACTGTGCGGCAATTAATGTCTGCGCTTAGCTATCCACCTGATGCTTTTCACATGATTGTTTTTTTTTTAAACTGGTAATGCCAAAACCACGCACTACAAAGGTACTGCGTTTTTGAAGCAATCACAATATAGATGATACGTCGCCGAGAATGCTTTCGAGTTTGACACATTTCTAACTATTTATATTCTAACCTAGAAATTAAACGTCAAAAATATAGTTGCCGGTAGAAAAAATAAAATTGACCTAAGAAAATATAAATATCGATGTATTTCGCCCGTATTGCCAGTGATACGCGATACAAGTGACTCGAATGTTAAATAACGTAAATAAATAATATTTATACACATTAAATAATATCTAAATGTATTTTAAAATAATCTGTACACCTCGTTTCTTAAAAAAATCACGAGGTTTGATTAATTTTTGAACCTGGAAATAAAAAACAACACATTAATCGACGCGTTTAAGCGCAATCATAATATAAATTATTAATATTCATTATATTGCACATTATTATAATTTATAAAAGATTGGGTACTTAAGACATCTTACGAATATATACAATTATAAAATACACATATAATAACCATACGCTGTTTGCAAGACAATCTGTTACAGCGATGAGATTTAAGCCATGTATTCACTAGGGGACAAATCGCGAAACATTCCGCTCGGCATGTCGCATCAACATCTACGCTCATGTTTCGGGGACAATGACGCGGTCATTTGACGTGTACACACCGGAACTCGCATATCTTGTCGCGGAAATGTCATCCGATGAGGTTATGGATGACAGCTGCGGTATCTCATTTGGCGAAAACGGGGTTCCGCGCAATTCGAAATGTTTTTTTGGGTCGCAATTTCAAATTAACGAAGTTTTACTGTAGTAAATTGAATATTATTAAAAACAAGGTCCTTTTTGCAAATAATTATTGTTTTCCAGACGTCACGGTAATATATCGCCCTATGAGGTTATGATGATAGCCGCGTATCTGTTTATGTTAATGAGTTTATCGAAAAGTAAGAGGAGAAAAAAGAGGAGAATGCGAAATTATTAACTGCAAAGAGAAAGAAGTACGGACATTCTACGCGATCTTCGATCGATACAGCTCGATGAGTTCGAGAACGATTTCGTTTCCCCGCATTGTCATCTTGACAGATACAGCGCATACGTATTCACTTGTAAACATACCACGTGGTACTGACGCTCCGCGGAATGTTGCAGTGAGTACGCTCGGGTACCGTGCGCATGGCAACGTTGCCGCGGCACGTAGAAATGCCACGCTATGTTGTGCGCGAGGTCGCGGAACAGTGCACGACGTTGCAACGTCACGTAGACTCTATGCCGCGCGTGCTGTTGAGGGACAATTTGTCCCCTAGTGAATACATGGCTTTAAGTGCACAACTGATCCTGGATAACAAAGGTCACACAGTATTCTGGTAGTAATTTGCGAAGGGCCGCCCGGCGCAAGGGCGACCGAGATTATTTGACAATATTGATGATAAATCTGAAGTCCCCTTCTGCTTCCGCCCGGAATATCCCCGATGCAAAGGCAAGTTTGATGCGAATTTAAGTTCATTGTAATCCGTCGTTTACGACAGAGGATTACATTTATCTTAATTCTACTTACTGAATAGCGTTTGACTAATGAACGGATACCAAGTCTATAAAGGGATACCAATTCATATTCTACCAGAATAATTAATCTAATAAATTATATAGAAAATTGTGCTTTAAAAGAGTGCAATATTTATCTATCGGTAATAGTTACAAATTGTTTGTCGCTGTGCAAGGACTATGATTTAGTGAAGTACCTCGTATCTCTATTTGTGCTATGGTAGATTATTCCGCTGTTTGTGGAGATAAAGGTCAACAGAGAGCGTTATAAGAGCCTTTTGAGGTTAAACTATCCGTATGTTATTGATAAATTACGTGAAATAATCACCCCCATATTCTCGGGATAACAACATTGGTATAATAGTGATTGTTATTTCATCAAAAAATAGATAGGATACGAAAATGTACCTACGCGTAAATTTTCTTTTATTTAATATTTAATTCAATATTTGGGTACCTACTTTCGATGAAAAATTTTGTACATGTGAAACAAACTGATTTTTATCAACTTTAAAAATAATTAGTACTAATTTTATTTAATATTCAAAATTGTCGATGTGCATAATGTTATATAAAAAAGATTAATGTAATGTATATAAAGATTATTAACAGGTCGTTAATGAATCTGATACATGGTTGCGGAAGAAATTGAAAAATGAATAAGTATATAAAATATACAATAATAATGAATAAAATATGTAAAGAGCTTATCTAAATTGCAGAATAACAGGAATTATGAAAACATGTAGATATTTGAACAAAAAAACAAAAAATATAGATATGTGTAATTTACTGATTTGTTTACTAATTCAATAAATAAATATTTAAAGTACCCTAGTCCAACAGTGGTTAAGAATTCATATGTGATTTATAGTAGATATTCATGTTAGTTGTTCTGTTCTTTTGAGTTGTTATATTATAAAATTCTTCTTTAATTTTCTATACAGGGTTATTTGTAAAACATTAATAACCTCGCAGGACTATATTTCTGCCTTGATTGTGAGTCGAAAATGTTCAAGGTATTATGACCTTATATCAATAGTTAAGGAGATATGCGACATCAAAGTTTGCATTTTTTTTTCAATATTTCTGACTTATTTTTTGTACAACATTGGACTATCATTACAGTAACTTATATCAAATACGAAAAATTCATTCCCTTTAATACAAGTCAAATAAAAAAATAAAAACCTTCGAATTCCAATTGGAAAACATTCCAATTGGAATTTTTTCAGGGTTTTTATAATTTTATTTAACCTGTATTGAAACGAATGAATTTTTCGTAATCGATATGAGTTACTGTAATGATAGTCCAACGTTTTACAAAAAATAAGTCAGAAATATTGAAAAAAAAATGTAAACTTTGATGTCGCATATCTCCATAACTATTGATATTAGGTCATAATAGCTTGAACATTTTCGACTCATAATCAAGGCAGGAATATAGTCCTGCGAGGTTATTAATGTTTTACAAATAACCCTGTATAAATCACAGTCCACGCTATCCATGACTACCCGTTAGTCCATGCCGCGTTATAAAACAAATGACAAATAGCCGTCCATTTGACATAGTTGTTTTCAAAAAGCATTTGCATATACCTACATATGTAGTTGACTTAATCTTGGGACACTAATTTCCTTACATACTTCTTCGGTATGTACTGACTTTGACTTTTATCAACACCCATAATGTGATTTTAATAACATCTTTTTGTATTTTATTTATGAACAAGATTATTAAATATACTATTAGACGTAATTGGTTTTGCCGTAAAGTGTATTTGGATGAGTGAAACAAAACAACAAATAAATAATTATTCAACATAATTTTATCAAAAAGCATATAATAATGATTTTTTTTAGTAACTGAAAGTAGGCACATTTATAATAGTTTTTACTATTTCGTTTGGTTACTTTAATATGACATGTTTTTAATGTGCATATAATATAATATATATATACAAACTGTATTCAACAGGATGTATTTACTGGCAAAATATGTTATAGGAGTTTCATAATGTGTTAAATGTGACATTTTTATGTTATGCTTATACGTTATTTATGAAATTTATTATAATTTTTAGATATGTATTTCCATCTTTCATTTTAAGTATGAGTGAACCGTGCCCGCATTTGGCCACAACATAAAAATGTTCAACGAATGATAATGGAACTTTGATAAAGTCCGATAGTCTTATTAAAAATAACATTACATGCAGGTGATACATTTGATTATCATTTGCATTAATAGAATTGTTGTTTTCATTAGTTTCATAATGCGGGTTTGACAGTACAAGATTTTACTGGCAAGTCGCGGAATGTATAAAACTCAATGCCTGTCTGTCTGTCTGTTCTCTATACAAATCCACACCGTTTGTCCGATTAGGTTAAAATTTTGCATACTTATGCTTTGGGACCCGGCGGGTAACATAGGTAACATTTCCCCCTATTCTCATACCCTTTCCCCTCCCCCAGATATATTTTCGATGCAAATCTATACCGTTTGACCGATCGGACTCAAAATTTGGAAACTTATTCTTTAAGACTCAGCGGGTAACCTAGGTAATATTTTACCTCTATTCTCGTACCCCTTCCTCTCCCCCTATATCCCTTTCGATGCAAATGTGTACCGTTTGACTGATCGGACTCAAAATTAGGAAACTTATTCTTTAGGACTCAGTGAAGAACATAGGCAATATTTTACCCCCATTCTCATACCCCTTCCCTTCCCCCTATATCCCTTATCCCTTTCGATGCAAATATGTACCGTTTGACCGATCGGACTCAAAATTTGGAAACTTATTCTTTAGGACTCAGCGGGTAACATAGGCAATATTTTTCCCCTATTCTCATACCCCTTCCCCTCCCCCTGATATATTTTCTTTGCAAATCTATAACGTTCGACCGATCGGACTCAAAATTTTGCAATTTTATTCTTTAAGACTCGGCGGTTAATATTGGTGACATTTCTCCCCTATTCTTTTACCCTTTCCCCTTCCCCTGATTTATTTTCGATACAAATCTATACCGATCGAATCGAACCTTTGTTTACCCTAACAAATTTATTTTAATCTTAATCCTTAACCCGTGCAACGTCGAGTATGAACAGCTAGTATTCAAATAAATGTGGGAGTAGTCAGATGACTAGACCTCGAATACTATTGTATTGGAAATTTTTCGTTGATTGTGTTTTATGGCGCAAGGTTACGTGAATGAAGAAATTTTGAATTTAAGTAATACGAGTCTCCTTTTGGATTTAGAGTTCTTTAAAGTATTTCTTCGAAGTTTGATTATTATATTTAAAAATTGGCGCTGTTTTATGTGAGTGTGTTAAACATTAAGTTATCGTATTGACTCTCCTATAACTTGTACCTAGAATTCACAGGCTCGGATACATACGAATTATGTATTTATGTATAAATATAGATATAATATTTTTGATGTGGGATTTTTACAGTGGTATTTTTGATAATGATATTGAAGCAGTCCTATATTTTTCTAATTTTTATTCTTTACTTAATTATTATCTATATTAATAATTTATTATCTATATTCGGCAGTATATCTATAATCTGTTTTATACATAGGATTACAAGTAAATTATAACATAGTCCATTTTGTTTTAAATGAAGGAGTTTTAAATACTAATTATTTTGTTAGTAAAAAATCATTAAAGATTCAGAGCGCATTGAAATTACGAATAAACATTACGAAATGTTTCTTATCGTTCGTTGTAATTCAACAATCATTCGTGTACCAAAAAAAATGTTGACGTCTACGAGTGTGTCCGTGTTTGAAGTACAATTATTTAGGAGAAACTTCATTATTCAACCTTGCTTTTCGGTTTTGTACATGACGTCGTCAATGTGTGTAAACACGGAGTGACTCGACTGTAATAAGAGTGGCCGGACGATCCCTCCGCGGGCGAGTGGCGAGCGCGGTGTCGGGAGACGCGGGCGAGTGGCCGCGCGGGGCCGGCCAGCGCGTACCCCATTGACTTTATTTCCATTTCTTCCAGTGCCTCGCGTGACAGATAGCGGCGCGGTCACACTCTGCGCGACGATCCCACGAGCATGGCCGGCGCGATAACATTGTCGCTTCTTTTGTTGCTACTTTGTTTTCTGCGATGTGACTGTTCCCGAGTGATAAACAAGTGCTGCGCGGATGGCGAACAGTTTAACGAAAATCTTAAATGCGCGAACGTAACAAATGGCGGGAAACCTGACGGACTGCCGATCGACGAGAAGTACTCGTTCAACTTCACCGCTCGACCCGGAGCCGTTCCGTGTCGCGGGCGAAGCTTTTTTGTGAAATCGTCCGACTGGTTCGAGTTGGACGAGGAAGGAACTCTGCACCTTTACGACGACGAGGAGGACGCGGTGGCCGCCAACTACTCGAAAGAATCGTACTGCGTCGAGAGGTGGAACTTGGGTGAAGACGAAAACGAAAACATCGCCTATCTGTGTTCGTGCGTGGAGCATCTCTGCATATCGAAATGTTGCGCTGCGGGACAGCAGATCTACACAGCCAGGGACGGCGATGGCAAAGTGAACGCTAGCTGGTGCGCCCCGTACGACGCTAGCGGCGGCGCCGAAGACTGGCACCACAGCGTCATCGGCAGATCAAACGTCTCCAGGTATCGCGAGATGATAACTTCCATCCCGAACTGCGGCAGCAGGTACACTCTACATCTTACAGGGAAGTACACTTTACAAGACGATGATTCCATTTATTCAGAAAATGATGGAATAATCCCTCCTGGTGACTATTGCGGTGACTATATGCGGGAAGAAAATGGAAACGGAAGGATCGGAACCGTCCTGGCGTGCGTGAATGATCAGCAGGATTTGGCGAAGCTCTTGTTCTTTACAGTCCTAACCACAGTTGGGTCCCTGTTCTTACTTGTGACTGTCGCGCTTCATGTGTGGCTGCCGGAGCTGGCGGGGCTGCACGGGCGCTGCCTGGTGGCCCACGCCAGCTGGCTCCTGCTGGGCTACATCTGCACCATTCTCCACCAGTTGGCCGTTATGCCTCTGAAGCATTACACCTGCTATCTTATAGGTACAAAAATATTATATATAATAATCTAAAGTCATCCTGTGCATTAAGCGTAGAGGAATTTGAAAGGGAACTGATATGATTTGTTAATGGAATGATGTGTCAGTTTTCTTGGAAATATTTACGAATTAGGTGGATGACCATTGTGTTCTGAAAGCAATTTTTTAAATAGAAAACCACCTAGTCCACTTAAACTGACAGAAATTCTTAAATTGTAATTATGTACATGCGTAAGCGTGCCTTAGCACCCATTGTAAAACGCAATGGGCCCAAACACACTAATTACATATTTAAATGAAACAAAAAAATAAATATATATATATATTTTTAAATAGAGATGCGAATACGGAATATGTATCACATTAATATTATTACTATTTTCAAACTAAGCTAAGCGCTTGTGCTATTGCTAGTCTGGAGTGAGGTTCGAACCCGCAACCTTTGGATCACGAGTCGAGTGTCCTAACCACAAGACCAACAAGCTACTCCTTAACATTCCTTACGTTTATGAACTAAGTAATGCCTTTTTTCTTCACTGGACATCTTCCTAATTACTGAATGTTTTGTTATATTTTAAGATATTTATTTGAACATTACGCTAATTAAATGTTTGAGTATCAGGTGTGTCGGACATTCATAAAAAAAACATAATTATATATTTATGTAAACTATCCAACCTAACATCGCCATTATGTATATTAATTTCAAGCATGTCTTGTTCTTCGGTATTGAAAAGTAACCAAACATATGGATGCCAAGGATGTTTCAACATACCGGTTTATTCTTTACGAAACTGGTATTAAAGATATCCAACATGTTGGGGGATTTAATTTCAAAGTAATTGTTAGACATATTAACATTTTACACAATACAACACAAAATTCTCTTTAGGCTATTAATTTTTGATAAACATTTAAATAATGTAAAGCAACGTGGAAAAAGCTGGTAGCTGATGAATATTTGAAATAAGTAGAAGACTTTGTATACATATTTTTGAAGATGATATGCATAGAATAGGAAGGCTGAAAACGATACGGAAAGGAAAGTGGCGGCAGGGAATACAGTAAACGGCATACTTTCTAAAATGAACTAGTAGGGGAGGAACGAAATAAGACTACATGCGGTGGAAATAATATCGTTATCGTATATTATGTTTCAGATCACCAATAGAGATCGAGTAAAGAATGAACAAATTATAAGCGCAATTATAATATAAATGATATGTATGCGTTTGAAATTGACACATTTCCAACCATTTTATTCCAACCTAGAAATTAAACATCAAAAATATAGTTACCTGCGGGAAAAATAAAATTGTCGTAAGAGAATATAAATATCTACGTTTTCGGCTTAAAATTGCTTAAACATTACAAAATGTGTATATAAAATTATTTGTACACCACGATTCGTAAAATATTTTTTGAAGCTGGCGTAGCTAGTGTATAAATATTCTACAAATAATGTAACTTACGTCGAGATAAATAGTTTTTCATTTTATATTAATCAAACTAAACAGATAACACTAAATGATTTTCAGAAATAAAACACTACTTGACGGTTACATTTTTTGGAGCCGAATATTTTTAGATTACGTATCGTGTTAGCCACATAAACATTAATTTATGTAATGGAAGAATTTAGAGCAAAAACATTTTATTGAGAATTTAAGATATTTTTCTCGCCTCGCGTGTTTTAATTTGAATTAATCGGTGTGAAAAGACGCCGTGAGGTCGAAAACTTGCTATAAACATGAATCTAGTCTGACATTGATTTTTGGTCCATTAATTGAATCTTGCGTCATTAAGACGTAAGAAGATGTGTTAAAATGATATTTTTTATTTGCTAGGATATGCATCGTTCATTATACATATATGCAATACGTGTAGGACAAGATTAATAAGTTTATTTGATTTATTCTGGTAAATGAATCATATTTATATATGTATGAAAAATATTGTGTATCATCCCAATTATAATAATTTCGTTGTCTGTCCATCCGTCCTTCTGTCTGTCTGTCCCCGTAACTTCTTTATAGTATTTTTTCTTTTTTTAATATATAATAATAAATAAATAAACAGTTATTCCTTAGGAACCGACATGTAAAAGTACCGTCATTTTTGACGGGTAACAGGTAGTATATGTCATTGTTGTAAATGTATAACCCCAAAAGGCGGTTCATCATCATTATCTTCATCCCCTTGTCTTAGTAGGGTCGGTTCTTCTCCGATCAAAGGATGTTTATGGTGGATAAATAATCATTTTCGTGCATATTGAAATTTAAATCTATTTTGTTAAAGAATTCTTTTCTTAATAATTTACGATCTCGTCATTATATTATAATTAAATACATTTATCATCATATTTATATTAAAAAATATTTTTGTCAATTTATCCTTATTTTATATTTATTCATAGTTAAAATCAAAGAATTAATAATATATAGGTAATCTGTACTAAAAATCTTTTTAGTACGGTGTTTAGGTAAGTTTGATGTTAGATGTTGGCATGCATGTCATGTCCCTGGGACATGTTCCTGAATTTTCGTCTTATAAAAAAATAAGATGAATAGGTAGCCACGATATACGACATATTAAACATTTTTTAATTGATGAGTTTTGAATACATGCAGAAATATGTTTTTCATTAGTCTCCGTTGAAATATGGAAGTGAGTCCATAACGGAATGGCTGGAATTTCCAGTGCAAATCAAGTATTTACACAACTTTGTCAATAAGCCGAAAATTTCGCAATTAATTACGTTTGACTCTTTGATTTTCTCAATTGATATGTGCATTTCGAATGATTTATTAAAACTCTATGACTTTATATCAGTCGTCAAAAAATATAAAATATTTATGTACGGTTCAAATTGAAAGCGAAAAGTTAGCTCGAATTTTACGCAGTAGATGTTGGCGCCATTAATGTTATGCTTCCAAGTATATTTATTGTCTGGTATATTTGATGAGCGGAATAAATTTATTAATTATGCTCAGGCAATTTTTACTTCATTACCCTGCTCAATGATATATTTGTACATACGCATTAGAAATGTATCTTCCATTGTTATATTTATTCTTTGTTAATGTTTAAACTTCGAATTTTAATTTTCAATATAGTTGTGTCCTAATGAAAGGACAGTTAATCCCGAAACATGTTGATTATTCAATAAATAGCAGTTTTATTTAAAATATTTTCTTTTTATTACAAAAGATTAAACTCATGAAAATTAGTAAAATAAACGTAGGCTCCGGAAATCTAACATCGGATGAATGGATGTAAGGAATGCTGAGCGAATTAAGTTCTTCAATTTACCCACGATTCTGGACGAAGGAAGACACTCATCAAAATGGCCGTGGATACCTTGAAAAGCCTGCAAACGAACAGCTACCTACTCTCTTGCGCATCATTAATAATCTAAAACCGGAATACCTTGGCCACGAGGTCATAAATGTACAGTTTGGTAATGGTGAGAAAAATTGGGAGAAAAAAGGAATCTGTTCTGATGATTAAACTTTAGACAACTTAGGGCAGAAACTTATAGAAAACCGAGACATCAGAAGAAAAAAAAGTTATGAAAGTCAGTCACTACTAAAGCCAATGTAATTGATAATAATCAACAAACAACCCGTTATTTAATATATTCTTCATTTCAGTGTCGTTATTTTCCTGACTATGGCCACGCCCGCCCCAACTAATAGGATTTTATGGATTAGTTAGTGCTCTTCAGTTCTGATATAGATACAGTGGAATCTGTCGACAGCAAAGTAATAAACGTGGTTTATAAAAATATAATTCTAATTAAAATAAACAATAAGTAGAATTGCTAACTTATTTCCCGGTATGGGACTAGAGTCTTCAATATTTGGGCTTAATCATTATTTATTGATGGTTTTGAGAGCTGCGTATTATTTAGAATTCTAATTCTAAATAATACGCAGCCTTAAACTAACGCTTGCCACAAACAGCGTTGTAATATACGTACTCGTATGCACAGAATTGGAAAATGAAAATTTATTAATTTATATCATAATATGTTATTAAGTACTGATTCTGATTTTATTACCTGATAAAAAGGTAGATATTTAAATGAAATACTTGTGGGCGCCACAAAAACTCCGCAAAAAAGATGTTCAAAACCGGTTCCGAATTGACCCGAAACTCCGCTCTCCCTCAATAAATCCTTTTCACGGCTTTGTTTGCGTGGTTGAGCAGCGCTACTCGTATGACATTCGATTGCGACTGAATAGTCCATCCAAGTTAATGCAGTTTTTATGTGTAATGGATATGGTTTAGTTTTAAATTAGTTCAAGATGTTCATTTTCATTTTTCTCCTCGTGTTTTCCAGTTAACGTTAGTAAAATAAAATGTCGACGTACATTATTTCCATTGGAGCAGCTCGAATAGTTTAGATTTGTCTTCATCTTCATCTTCCAGGGGCTTTTCTGTTCGCAATTTCGCCTTGAATTACGAGATGCAGGATCTGGTATTGTTCTTATTCGTTTTAGTATTGTTTCAGTGAGTGTTCATAATTCCATTTTGTAAAAAAATACTTGCGCGTATACACGGGAATACGTAGATCGTATCGTATCATATATAAAACACTTTCTTCGTGCGAAAGAATGCAGTTATGGATTGCTTACTAAAACATTTAATTTCTACGGCAGGATCCCAGTTTTATCCGACATCATTGAGTTTCGTTTGCTAATGACGTATTTTGTCTTGTGTGTTTTCAGCATCGTCTGTATTAGGGAGATTATTAAGTCTTTCCTTATTAATAACTCCAGAAGTGAAATATTTTTTCCGTTGCCAACTTAAAATATTTACCTACATGACTAAAACTCGGTCACAGGATAAAAGCTATTATAATATTCATATTCGCCAATCAGGTTTCTTCTTGATCGGTGCAGTGATGACTGGGTTATTTCTTCTGTTTTCACAGCGCGAACTGCTTTTCTCAACTCTTCCCGATCCTGGGTCTTAATCTAGAGCAATGAGTAGCGAACCCCGGACAGCTTTCGGACTTGATCTGACCATCTTATTGGAGAAAGATTTCACCTTCCGTTCCTGGACATTCCCAGTCATCACCAACTTTTCAAGGGTTATCTCTATCTCTCACTGTTATAGCAACTCAGCTAGCAGAAAGCAATATGTCTGGAGAATTTATAGAATTGTAGAAGTTTCTGGAGAATAGAGGCATTCGTTCGTCAATATTTGTAAAATCAAGTCTTTTTTTTCTTTCAAACAAAATTAGAAAAAAACGCACATTCATTTTAGTTGTCATTAAATAATGGTATCGTGGAATCTATAGACATGTAAGATAGGCACCTGCACAATATTGCGATTGAAATAATATTAAACGTACTAGGTTTAAAAGTTGACCTCCAAAAATCACCCTGACTTGAGTTGATATGAAAGATATTTTATGTGACGTATAAACAATGAATATTTATAGATATTTACACATAATTGGAACTTGTTAAATATTTGGTCCTTACATATGAAATTGGTGTTTAGTACGGGAGGAACATAAAGCCGATTTTTTTAAATTATAATATATTTATTTAATCAAAGTATGTACCATTGCTATCTATGCACTTTTGTCATCTCATAGGTAGTTCATCGATCCCTTTACTAAAAAAACCATTCGGACGGGAATCAATAAAATCTTTGAAGGTGGTTTGGACTGCCCCATCGGAGTTGAATTTTTTCCTTTGCAAGAAGTTATCCAAATTTCGAAAAAAATGGTAATCTGTTGGGGCAAGGTCCGGAGAGTACGGTGGATGTCTTAGACATTCCAATTGAAGCTCCTCTAATTTGGTAGCCGTCTGTTGTGCAGTGTGTGGTCTAGCGTTATCATGAAGCAGAGTGGCCTAGAGCGATTAACCAGCCTCGGTTGTTTAGCAGCTAGCTTTTCCATCATGGTTTGCAGTTGCTGACAATAGACATCTGCCGTAATCGTCTGCCAGATTTAAGAAAGCTGTAGTGAACGACACCAGCACTAGTCCACCAAACGCTCACAAGTAACTTTTTTGGAGTCAATTTTCGCTTGGGGCATGGGTTGGCTGGTTCGGCAGGGTTCAGCCATTGCGATGAGCACTTCCGATTATCGTACAGGATCCACTTTTCATCACAGGTAATGATTCGATTTAAAATCCCTTCATTTTTGTGCCGGTTGAGTAATGCAACGCAGCAGTCAACGCGCGTTTGTTGATTTGCTTCACTCAATTCGTGAGGTACCCACCTTTCAAGATTTTTCACCTTACCAATTTGCTTCAAGTGGATTAAAACAGTTTTATCACTAACACCGCAGCCTGCAGCTAACTCGGATGTGGTTTGCGATGGATCCGCTTCCACAATAGCCTTCAATTCTTCATTATCAACTTTGGTCTCGGCCGTCCACGGGGCTTGTTCTGCAGGTCGAAATTTCCAGAACGAAAACGTTGGAACCAAAAACGCACTGTGTTTTCTTTTGCGGCACCGTCGCCATACACATCATTAATCCTTCGAGCCGTTTCTGCAGCACTGGTGCCACGGTGGAACTCGTACTCGTAAATAACGCGATATTTCAAGTTTTTCATTTTGTAAACTAAGTGACGCAAAGAAAAAAACAATTGGGGAAAAAACAAATGAATTATAATTTTCAAAACACAAATACATGAGGAAATAGCTGTATAAATTTGGATTTGGAATTCCTAACCAAAGAGAAGATATTTGAGATCAAATTTGCCAGTACGGCAAAACGCCAATTTCATATGTAAGGACCTAATAATATATATGGATAAAAAGTAGCTTGTTGGTCTTGTGCTGCAAGACTAAGTCAGTCAGTGAGACAATGCATACGGCAAGCATATTTAAATGGCAAGCTATTAATCACACAATATAATCACTGTCACATGATATTAATAATTAATGTTAATTCCCTAAACCACAAATGCATCATTATTATCGGGAAATTTCATCTACGAAACATAATTCCCGCATTAAATTGACGCATTCTCTAATTGACATCCTGTGCGACACACAGGACACACGTATAACGGATACATTTCACCTCCAATGTCGCCAACTATATAATGATTGCGTGCAATGTGAGCTGTATTTTTCTATCTTAAAAATGATGAGGCAATATTTGTGAAATTCTGACTAATTGACTAGCGAATCAAAATGTACGCACGTTAAAATGGATTGTATTTTGCATAGTCATAAATATGGGTACAAATATAAATTGCGTCAGACATTTTAATTAATATAATATTATTAATTAGGGATGGGCGTTGAATGGACGGACTAGTTGAAATCAACCGTTGACGTTGCATCGACGCGTCGACGGTTTACGTTCATCGCATGGACTAGTTGAATTCGTAGACGGTGGACGGCGGACGCCGTGGTCGGTGGACGATTCGAGGACTTGAAATTTGAATGCATGCGTAGGGCGAGATAGGCTTAATAAGCTATTATCTATTATTTTTTACTTGATTTGTGCGATGTGCACGTGCGACGTTTCGGTGATTTTTGCGCTGTATAAAATAAAACAATTCTGTATAATTATTTTATTTTTTATTGAACTAATATTTTACTGCTTGCACCTGATATTGTTGTGTATACCTACTTCTTTCTTTATTATATATAGAAAGAAGTATATAAAACAATATGTAAAAGATATAATGTGCGTAAACAAACAAATAATAAAATATTTCTTTTTACATATAAGTACAAGTAGCGGTTTTACTTTCCCCGAAACTATATTCCTACGAACTTCTTTAAATTTTAAAAATTAACGTAATAAAAATAGCCGTCGAGTGGCTCCTCTGGCAGTCAGTCACAAGATATTCGTGTTTAACCCATCTTAATTAGTTTCTTATTTAGTATAAATGAAAATGATCTGATTGCAAGTCGAAGTATTTAAATATTTTTATTTGTGTGTTCTAAGAACAACTACACAAGAACACGATGTCTCACAATAAAGACCCGAATGCTTTACCATATAAGTAGCATGCATATAAACAGGCTCGTTATCTAGAATTATCTTAATTTAATAAGTTATACATCTATAATCATATTATATTATAATTACGCTTAAACGTCGCCGTCGTTAGCATTTTTCTGTTACCAGTTAAAAAAACCAGCAAAGTGTACATTAAGTATTCTAAAATGGTTTTTTAAACTTTTCAACTCATATTAAGTATTCTAAAATGGTTTTTTAAACTTTTCAACTCATAATATATATATATATATATATATATATATATATATATATATAGATAATATATATATATAATATATATAATATATATATATATATATTATTATTAAACATATTTTATTTATTAAGAAAACGAGTCCCGTAATATTTAATACGAAATAAATAAATGAAATAAAGAGAAATACACAAATAATAAAAATGAAAAAATTAAATCTGGAACCTGGATTTAATTTTTCAGTTTAGTATTTGATATTTGTTTATTTCTCGTTATTTCATTTATGTATGTCGTATATATATATTATAATAGATATATATATAGTATCTATATAGAGATATATATATATATTATTATATTATACAGGGTTATTTGTAAAACATTCATAACCTCGCATATAGGTCCCTGCGATATCCTGCCCATGTCCTTTTTATATAATATATATAATATATATATATTATATATAAAAAGTATTTTAAAAAAAACAAAAATTTAATGGATTAATAGATATTATGCTGCATTCGAATACACACATGTTTTTACATACCTATTACTTTTTTATATACCTATTATTATATCTATTATATTATTATATATCTGTATAATAATAGGTTAATAAAAAAATTAATAAATTTTTGGATTTTTCAAATTTTTAATGGTTTTTTCATACAACTTACTAAGTTGTATGAAAATATTTCAACGCGCGTCTGGTAGACACGGAACCTGATTATAGTATAATTTTGGATTTTTTGAAATTTTTTATTACTCCCTTTCGTAGCGTCGCTCGACCGAAGCCCAACGCGTAGGTTAAGCGCCATATTAAACAACATATCGCAAAAAAACGGTAGCCATATATTGTAGGTATATATATAAAAATGTGAGCTCTATACGTCTTGTGTCTTTTTTATCTTTAACGTGTGTATTTTTAATTATTGTGTATTATTACTTAATGTATAAAAAAGTATTATGTATTTTTGAAGTCAACTGAATCCTTGAATGAAGCTTTGAAATAATATTTCATTAATTGTGGCGCACGGATGCAAAAGCGTCACTGTCCATATAGATCCCATTGAGTGAGTATATACCTAATATATATACACCTATACGCTATAATAGGCATGATGATAGTATTAAAAAACTGAAGCATAAGTGATTTTAAAGAAGAAAATATTTTGAAAGGATTTTAAAAAATGATCCAGTTTTAATATACACATTGAGATTAATAAGATTTTCAAAAAAATAAAAGTATAAAATTGTGCAATTCGCCATTTTAACTAAAACGCCGGTCAGAGCGAATGACGTCACGCCTAAGCACCCAACACCGTGTCTTTGAACTGTTGTCATAGACACAATGCAATATTTAATTAGGCTTGGCGTCACGTAGACGAAATGACGGCTGCGGGCGTTTTTGCGCGAAATTAAAAATAGTTAGATGAAAATGCTATTATTTGCGCAAAAAATTAGTTCATTACTGAAATAATGTTATTTTCGGTAATAGTAGACGTGTACTTACATTATAGAATTGATTATATACTAGCTGTAGCTGGCCACGCGTTGCTGTGGCTCAGTCTTGTTAAATGGAAAATAAAAAAAAGAGAAAGCACACGTTTCTAATATGTTTAGTTTTACAATGCTTGTGAGTATTAAATTTTTCTGCTTTTCAAAAAAGCATATTTTTTACCTGTCACAGATGTGACATCTGTATAATAATAGGTATATAAAAAAGTAATAGCATTGTGTCAAAGTCAATCCGTGAAGAACTTTCAGAGATTTAATATTTTGAACAAACGAATATTAAAATTTTTATATATTGATAATTTTTCATACCCGGCGTTGCTTGGGTTAAGAATTTAATAAAACATAAATGTGTGGGGTTACACAAAGGTTTCATTGTTTCGCAGGAATGAAAAAAAGGATCCATTTAATGTAGGCTGGGATGGATGGGACGTCCAGGAAGAAATTGTTACCTATGTATTTCGCCGTGACTTAAAGAATAAGAATGCAAAATTTGAATCAGATCGGCAAACGTTGTAGATTTATATAAAACATATATTAGGTGTGGGGGTGGGGTAAGAAGGGAGGAGGGAAAAGTTGTCTTTATTACGCGCCGGCTCTTGAAAAATAAGTAGGCAAAATGTGGGTCAGATCGGTCATACGATGTAGGTTTGTACAAAAAATATAACAGGGGAGGGGGAAAAGTCGATTTCGTTACCTGCCAGTTCTTAAGAATAAGTTTGCAAATGTTGTGTCCGATCGGTCGAATGGTACAAATTTGCATTGGAAATATATCAGGGGGAGGAGAAGGGGTAAAAAAGGAAGAAGGAAATGTCGCCCGTGTTACCCGCCGGGTCCTAAAGATTCCAAATTATGAGTACGATCGGTAGAACGGTACAGATTTGCATTGTAAATATATCAGGGGGAGGGGAAGGGGTCAAAGTGGAGGAGGGAAATGTTGTCTATGTTACCCGCCGAGACCTAAAGAATAAGTTTCTCAATGTCGAGTCCGATCGGTTGAACGGTACAGATTTGCATTGTAAATATATCAGGGGGAGGAGAAGGGATAAAAGTGGAAAGAAACATATTCTTATGTTACCCGCCGGGTCCCAAAGAAAAAGTTTCCAAATTTTGAGTCCGATCGGTCGAACGGTATAATTTGCATTGTAAATATATCAGTGGGAGGAGAACGGGTAAAAGTGGAGGGGGGAAACGTCCTAAAGCATAAGTATGCAAAATTTGAGTCGAATCGGACAAATGGTGTAGGTTTGTATAGAGAACAGACAGACAGATATTGAGTTTTATAAGTATAGATATCGCGATACGATTGGCTGCACTTTCTCATCTGTTCAAACGTTTTATTTAAGCAAACACAACCGAATGTTATCAAAAAATTGGAATTTGAAAAAATTTATATCTAAATATTTATCAATATTGAAAGGGTAGGTACCTGCTACTTATTTCAAATAATTTGTGCGACTTCGAATGCAAAGTTGTGTCAAAAAGAACTTAAGGATATTTATGATTTTGAAAATCGAAAATTTACATTTTTATTTATATAAATTAATAATATGTATATGAAAACAAATTAGGTATACAAAAACATCCCTGTAATCGAATGCAACGTTGTGCCAAAATTTCAAAGCAATCGGTGAAGAACTTTCAGGAATTATCCATTTTGTATAAACGAACATCTACATTTTTATTTATATTGTCACGAAATTATTTAGCACTAACACGGGTAATTAAAATAAAAATAATTAAATATTTAATAAATCATAAATAAAAATGGGATGCACATCACTACGAAGGCTATAAAAAGCCCTGCACACTAAATATCCTTCTTCTTCTGCGTACAGTACTGCCTCCAACCATGGCGTCTCAAGGTTCCGGGTGTCATGGAATAAATTCCGCCCGGTAAATAATCAGAATTGTGCAACCATTACTGAGCCATCCGAAACTAAAGGTAACACAATTATTCTTATTTATCTTTCAGGACCCTCATACAATTAAGTTCTAAATTCTAATTCTACGTTTTCGTTTATAATAATTTTTTCACAAATCCAGTTATAATATCATATGTTTGACTTAAACAATCGTAATAATACGATGTGGTTAAGTGGAGAATTACCTACAAAATAAATAGTATTAAATTAAATCAACACTATTAGGATCGTGAGCATTTGCACGCGCGTAAGATAAATTAATTAGATCATTAATTGAATAGGATGGAATGATGTCCATCGTTTATATTATGACATTGTCTTAACAACCGATTTATACGACGTGTCATCGTCGGGTAACAATCACACGCCCGCGAGTAAAGGAAATATCTTCAAAATAAAAGCTAATACATAATTATCCTGAGAGATATTAATCACATATCATCACCGAGTGAGGGCGAAATCATCTAAAATTTGAGAAAATCTTCGGGAGCTAGGAGGATGACGATGGTGGCGGATCGGGATGTACGACGGACGAGAAGGATGCGGCCTCAAGGACTAGGGTGTGCCCGAACACTCCCTGGAACTTTTTTGACGACTTCTCCACGGATGGGCCGCCTCACGCAGCTACACTTAAAGATCATTGTCTCGTTTAAATCTTCGACCTAGACTAGTTAATTGATTTATGATTTAGAAACGCTCACTAATTAGATTTAGCTCAGGATTAGTGGCCAATTCTCGATAATGAACATCAGTAATAAGCGTAGGTTCAGAGAGTCCGTAGTAGGCAACCGATAGGTAGTCAGATGAATTTACTTTGTAAAAATTTTGTAATAAATTATGTATGAAGACTAATCTCTTTCAGTTCACTGTGAATTCCATCTAAACGAGCCCAATAATATCCCACGTAATTAATGTCCGTTAACCTTGATCGAGTCGACCCCACATATCCTATGTCTCTTGCTTTACTACGGTAGCTGGTGGAGGTAGAACTTCAGTCCAGCGGATGCAAACTAATCAGAACTGAGATTTCTTCTAGACCTTTCCGTATGAATATCACTCGTACAGAAGTTCCGTCTCAATATATATTTCAAAATCTGTCATTACGCCTATTATCAAAAAATATGAAAAGACCCCACATTGATAGTTTCATATTTTTTGATTTGTCCATGAAAAAGAGATTTAATTTTTTTTAAAGAACTCTAGGAATAAAGAAGTTAATACTATGAGAATCGAGACTCGGTTCGAATAAAGTGTTTGTGATGAATTGATTTGTGTCGCCTTTTTGTTCAATGCAAACATGGCATACTTTCCGACGTTTTTCAGTGAAATACGAAATTTAAACACATATATAATATGTATAAGAATCTGAATGAAAAACTAGGGCGTAGCCGGACAGTAACGCTAGAATATTATAAAGTTTTAATGGTAATGACTTCTAGATCAATCTTATAGATATTTTAGATTTGTATAACTAAATATATATTAAAAATATTTTTTTGACGTTTAATAAATTATATTATTAAAACAATGCGATTGGCACTCTTAATTTGGTCAAATGTCAAGGGAACTCGCTGTGCAAGGAATACATTAATTTAAAAATAAAATCAACTCAATTTTCATCATAAAAATTTGCCAGCTTAAACTCTCCGGCAGCGTGATGAATAAGAGTAATCAGTAAATATTTTTTAAGGAAAATCGTAAAGAAAATGATTAGATTGTTAAGATTTTTTTCTATATAAAAATATCTTCCTACAGTTCCCTTCCTAAGTATCTCCATCGTTTGGTCATAAATAACGGTTTATATTGCTACGGCACTGGCGGATAGAGCGCCAGTCCACCCATACTTGCCGTGCATCCACCGTCTAACTCAGACGGTTACGAGACTTCTCAGGCATGGTGCGTGCTTCTCATGGAGTTCCAGGCGCTGGTCATTGCTGGAGGGTGTGTCGGTGTGTGTGTGTGTGTGTGTGTGTGTGTGTGTGTGTGTGTAGTGTAAGTGTAGATACCTGACCACTCCGGAAGGAATTACAAAAATCAAAGACGGTCATCTATGAAAGAACAGCATTATAATTTATGACCTTGACTTAATAAAAGTATAAACTATTACAAATTTAATATAAAACAAGAGAGGCGCGTGCCCCTAGGCATCGCGGCCGACGGGCCGTGTTAGAATTGAATTATAAATAAAAACTTATGAAATCATTTCATACAAGGGAAAAAACATAAAAATGGCTTAAGAAAGAAAATAACTAGCTCTGGCGAACGGCCCTGGTAACGCCGGCGCCAGGCGGGATCTTAAAACAAAATATAATCTTCGCCTGAAAGGCGAAGCACAATTTACCAACAGACACAGATTCTATTCTGGGTTATTATCATTAAAGTTCGTTCGGGATGAAGCACAGCATGATAACATATGGCGCAGGTCACGATACGCGATTAATTATGTACCCCCTTTTTGCGATGTGGTAGTCAACAGGATTGCGATGTGGTAGACAACAGGATGGGGTCCGGCAGCGATGGCGACCCCATCTGCCTGGATCCTCTCCCTCGGCGATGCTCAAACGTGGCTAACGGGACCCAATGGCGGTCTCAACGGCGTTGGACCGGCAGCATCCCGGCAATCCTGTGGTCCGCCGACGCGCCCCAAGGCGCCGCTTCATCTCAGACATCGATACCAGCACGCATACGGCCTGCCAGGCCGTCACGCGGGCAGAAAAAGGACGCTTCTACGGGCCCTAAAAAGATTTATAATAGACAACCGAACAAAATACAAAGACCACGGACGATTATTGCTGTATCGCATCAACTTGAATCTCGATAAAAACTTACCAAGGTCGCCATTTCGCGAATCGCCCTTGGGCCCGTATCTGGAGCGGTGACCTCGCGGGCTGTCACCTCTAGATTTTCTATTCCAATGGCGCCGAAAGGTAAAAACAACTGGTAGCCCTGCGCGCGCGCTGCCGACAGCGCAAATCGAAAGAAGCTATTTTTATTTGCCAAATTTAGGGCTGTTGAGTGCACTCGTATTCGGTTACATCTCATCATATCTTCTTGAATACATAACATCTTCTTGAAAAGATCTCTCCGGTCAGAGGACCGTTTGTTTACAAATTGTTTGCCAAGTCTTTTTCTGACAAATTCTAGACGGCGGCTTCATAAAAACAATGTTTACTAATGTACCTAATAAAATCTTTAATCTCCCTGCTGTAAGAATAACTAAAAATAAGACAAATCGACTAGAAACCTAGATGTTATGAAAAAATATTTAATGGTTTAACTCGGTGCGAAATTTGTGTAAAAAATGCAGCTAATTTTCTTTGAACAGTATTCCTCTAGCTTATTCACACATTCGATAAAATGAATATTATACAGGTACATACACTCATTTTATTTTAGAATAAGTTTACATTAAATTTACTTAAATATGATTATTAGAAATAACTCGTACATAATGACGGAAAATTAATAATTTTCGATAAACTGAATTGATTTTTAAAAGTCACTGAATATTTTTGTGTATTATTAATATAAAGATTTGTTTTTTTGGCGCGCTCTTTCACGCAATAACGTCGACACTTTATGTTGCCGTGCGATACGAAAAGATGAGGGGGGACTATCGTATAGAAATTTTAGTATATTTTTACCTCTCGTAAAATTAAATTTACTATTTACGATAAAAGTGTAATATTATAAATGTATTTGTACTAACTTGAATCATAAAAATAAATATTATAAATAAAATATTAAAAAATAAAGTTTTATTTTCGTAATAATCAAGCCAAATAAGACTATTTTATTGAATATTTATAAAACAGATTAAAAATCACTTTTAAGAACAGACAAAATCTATCTCTTGTAAAAATATAGGTATCACCGGGACACAAGCTGACACTTACAATTTAAAGCTGAACAAAAACTTTACTGATTGAGTTAAAATGATCCATATGCTAGTAGAAGTCACCATCGTCATTCGTTTAAGTAATACATCTATTTACGTTTATAATAACTATCTTTTGTTTATTTATAATAAACTAGCGGCCCGCCTCGGCTTTGCACGGGTATTTAACAAAAATTTCAAAAATTGTAAATTATAACACACCCACATACACCTTTCTTTTTGCGTCGGAGGTTACTAAAAAAGAGTACATTATATAGAATGTTGGATATTATTATTTTAATGAAATTTTTTGTTATTATTTTTTATTTTGTTATTTCTTTATATTTGATTATTTTATTTTTATTTCTAATGTTTGTAAAAAGATCATATCTACAAAACATAAGCCATTGAATTTATTGGGTCAGAGCTTCCCTGTAAATGATATTTGATGTTGTTTTATTTTGTGGCAGCAAAATAAATTGTTTTCCAGGAGCTCCGACCCGCGATAGGCCAACATACAGTTGGCCATGAGTAAAACATTCTTTTCGTAGGTCGATCCCTACTATTTCGAAGGTTTGGCCTTGGGACTTATTAATAGTTAACGCGAAAGATGTTTTTACCGGAAACTGAAGCCGTTTAAATGGGATTGTCAGATCAGTTGGGATCATCGGTATCCTCGGTATATGAGCTAGTTGACCAGCTGCTGGGCCGGTGATAATGGTCGCTACAATTAAATTGTCTTTCAATTCCTTAATAAGCAGCCTCGTCCCATTGCACATGCTCGGGGGGCTTACATTTCTCAAAAACATGATTGGAATTCCGATTTTCAACGTCAATTCGTGTGGAAGCAGTCCAGAAGGGTTTAGTGAATTCAAAAATTCCTGTGGATCAATGGAATTCATGGATTCAATTCAATCAATGGATGGAATTCAAAAAATCCTGGATAATGGACTGCGACTTTTGGAATAATCAGATCGTTTATTTTGTTGACAGTATCATTCCTAGGTGACACTATTGCCCTAGAAAACAACCAATGAAAGTCCTTTTTGTGGAAATTCTCGATGTCAGGGTATACTGCATCTATTAAAATTTTTAAATTATGGACTATTTGGCCTAAAGACTCAACCAAAAGGATGACACAATTTCTCCTTAAATTTGGAGTGGGAAAAATTCCTCCCTTAAGTTTTAGCAGTTGTTGTGGGAAATCACTATCTGTCATTCCATGAGGATGAGCTCTCATGTGAAGTCCATAAGGGAGACGATTTCAAGCATGCTTTGATGATATCTGCTCGCGTACCTCTGTTAATGACGGGAAGAGTGTCGGAAATCTCCAGCAAATACAAAAGTAATCCCGCCCATGAGAGCAGAGGAGTTTCTAAGATCTGTCAGATTAAGGTTCTGTCCACGGCCTCTAAATGTGCTCTATGGCTCATAGTGTATTCATCCCACATAATCAATGAGGCGTCTTGTAGTAATTTACCAAGAGGCCCATTTTTGCGAATAGAACGTATAGATTGTTGCTCAAGATTTACGGATAGCGGAAGTTCAAAAGTAGAATGAGCAATTTTTCCATCCTTTAAGAGAGATACAGCAATTCCTGACGAAGTTAACTATCTACCTTGATTATCTTATCTTAGCAAGAATCAAATTTGCAAGAAACGTCTTTCCAGTGCCACCTGGCGCATCCAAATTTTTTTTTTCCTTTTGTTATTATTCATGCTATATCGACTATAGTCTTAAGCATGTCTTTGATCTGGGACTAATTTTGGCAGGTTTTCATTGACAAAAGTGGTCAAATCATTTGTATTATAGTGATGTCTCATTGTATCCGTAGCATTGTTTTCTGTACGAACTGAAGAAGGTAATCCAAAAACACTTGGACTTTTATTGTAGTTTATTTTCTATTTGTATCAAACCTTCGTTATAAATGTCCTCACAGTATGGTAAGGCAAAGTCTTGATTTTGCTGCCTGATTTTGTGTCTAATATCTTCACTTAATTGTATTTCTTTTAAATAAAAAATAATCATCGGTGAGTTCACGTTCCGGTGATGACTATATATATATTTTTGATAGATGTATTTTTCTATTTATTTCTCTAAGGAATTCATTTAAATTTGTTTCAGTCATCATGAAACTTTGTTACGGAAAGTGTAATGATCACTGAATGTCAACTTCACAGATAAATAATTTATAAAGACTATTTATATATATTTATGTTTATTACGATTGGGTGACAAAATAAAATTTGTTCGTAACCACACGAGTATTAGAATAAAAATCATCTGGTTTCTGAAAAATATTTTATTTCGGTTTAGTTTAAATATGAGTGATGACGGAGAGAAATGAATTTTATAAACATTATTTTATTTAAATTCTTTTTTTGTTGCAGGTTATCTGATGCAGTTTTCGTTTCTGGCGTCGTTTTTCTGGTTGAACATTATGTGCGTGGACATGTCCTACACCTTCAGCGCCTTCCGGCCCAACAGCAAGGGCAGCCAGAAGGAGAGGGACAGGAGGAAGTTCATCTGGTTCTCGATATACGCGTGGGGCTGCACTTCCGCCTTCACCATCGCCGCCCTCGTCGTGGACTTCCTCCCCGCCGTGCCCACCTCCTCGCCCTTCAAGCCCAACCTCGGCGTGGTCAAGTGCTGGTTCAATAGTAAGTCAAATCGGGGGATATCTCAATATCATTTTTTGAATATTTTGTTAAGGGATAGGGAACAAAATATATCGTTTGAGATATAAACGAATAAGCGAGATCCACAGTAAGCAAACAATTAGCAAATATAATATTCTCAATATTGATGATGATGTTTAATTGATGGTCTACAACTCCTGGCGGGTTTCGGCCTTCTCAATATAATTTTCCTCTACTGAACCCCATTAAGATTTAATGTTTCGTGTCATTACACCATAGACTTATTTAAAATGTACTTTTTTTATTTAGAAAAACATATGAGAGACACGAGGGATCTATGAAAAATTCATTTTTATGTACATATATCAAAATTTGGATAAATAAAACTAAATTTACATGAAAATTGTTGCGGTAAGTCGTTATATAGTTTCAGTCTGTTGCAAACAAGTCGTTATTATTTTATTTATTTATTTCAAAAAAATTTGCAAAAGACTGATCGCAGTTATTTGTCATTTTCCGACTGTGCCGTAATAATAGCAATGTGACAGCAAACCTACTCAAAATAATAAATAGCACTCCAAAAGTAATATTTGAGTCTACAAATAAAGTGAGACTGGGACCGAATAAATGAGTAAAAGTCCACGTACACGTATTTCTTTACACATCTGTATGGTGGGAGGGCTGCGGAGCTAGCATTGTAGCTGCTCCAGGCCGGCCCTGGTTGTTGCATAAAGGTACTTATACACGTGCTTATTAGTGCCACGTGAGCATGCGCAGTATTGACCTTCTTAAGCCATTGCTATTTAGTGGCATGTGTGTACGCACATTGCTAGTAATGAGCATGCTTGTTTCATTCACCATGAGAAGGGGTATATTTTGAGAGTGTGAACAGGCTTGCTTATGAGCATGCTGATGTCATTTGCGGCTAGTAGGTACAGTATCGATTATCAATGCGATCTTCTCAGTCCGCGACAGATGAAACAAATATGGCGCGTTGGGGAGATGACAAAACATTATTTTTCGTGACTTTATAGCAATCACGAATGCTTGTGGACTACTCGGTCACCGCTATGTAAAAATAATATAGCAAGAAATAATGTTTATGAAACTTTATTAAAATAAATGAATGATTCAAATCTTACAATAAAAATTATAAAAACTAAAATCAAAAATTTGTGGATGGAAACTCGGGAACTATTTTGATTTATTGGTTCACTTGAATTTTCTATTTCAGTTTGCAGTTTCTATTTTGAACAAGAGCGTCTCTATTCTATGACAAGAGCATGCCACTAATAAGCAAGTGTGTTTGATTGTTAGCTTTGAGTATAAGCACGTATAATAATGAGCAATGATGCTAATAATGAGCAAGTATCTACAGTTGTTAGGGCATGCTAGTTTTGAGCATGCTAATGAGCATCCTCAAAATAAGCCTGTGTAGATATCTGTACCTTAACAAAAATAAAGTTAGCTCCAACTAGTACAGTTGGCCCTTTCACCGTGCCTGTAAAATTATAACAGTTTCCCGCTTTTCTTTTTAGATATTTTACGTCGCTGTCTACGTATTGATAGGAAATAACGTCAGGATTTTCAATTTTAATATTTTAAATTGCTGTCTACGCATTGACAGGAAATAACATGAGAATCTTTGCTTATAAACATGCTGGTCATTGATTTTGAAAAATCCTAAATTATGAAATATTCTTAAGTTTTCATGGCCGCTCAGAATTTTCTGATTTGTATTTTCTGAAACATTCTGCCGTGTTTCTACGACCTTTCTTGCTGAAATTTCAGATCCCATTGCAGGTTCCATGATCAGGGCTGATGTGTTGTAACGAGTGTTTGTGATGTTGTGGTTGAGTATTGTGATGTTCTTATTATCGTCTTGTGACTTCGGGATTTTTCCAATAAAAGAGATTGTCGGTTATTATTGGTTTATAAAGCATTTGCTCTCTCTTTCGTGCTCCGTCTCTTTCATGCTTCACGACATACGTCCCTCAGATCTATTACAAGTATCAACATTCACACACTTACACAACATCCCTGATGATGGACCCTGCAATGGGTACCGAAACATCGACAAGAAAGGTTATAGAAACACGAAAAAATATCCAAGAACATTCAAAGCAGAAAATTCTAAATTATTCAACATCCAAGTCGGTCCCTTATGACTGAGGATCCTGATATTCATGACAATAGGCATGATGACAGATTTTGAAATAACCTTCTATAATGTAGGTACACGTCTGCTATTACCGAAAATAACATTATTTCAGTAAAAAAATACGTTTTTTGCAAATAATTGCATTTTCATCTACCTATTTTTAATTTCGAGCAAAAACGCCCGCAGCTGTCATTTCGTCTACGTGACGTCAAGCCTAAGTAAACATTGCATTGTATCTATGACAACAGTTCAAGAGACACAGTGATGGTAACTTAGGAGTGACGTATTTCGCTCTGATCGGTGTTTCAGTTAAAATGGCGGATTGAACAATTTTGTACATTTATTTTATTGAAAATCTTATTTATCTCAATGTCTATATTAAAACTGGATAATTTTTTAGAATCCTTTCAAAATATTTTCTTCTCCAAACTCACTAATTCTTAAATTCTTTAATACTGCCATCATGCCTATTCTCCTTCATCTTTCCCGGCATCTTGCAGATCTTAACGCTGTCACCAGAGAAGTGTTTGTAGTTTTTCCTTCTGTCGGTCTATCCAATGAGTGAGGCAGCTCCTTCTTCCTCTTCTACCCCTGACGTGGCCCACATTAAAAAGTTTTTCCTGTCTGGAAAAATATGTATTTATAGCTTTTACAGGCTTGTAAATGTGTAGGAAGCTCCTCTTCTTCTTCTCTTCTGGCAAGAAGTGGTTGAGAGTCTCTCCTTGATTTTTAGTTCTTGTAATATGGATAAATTTATGGTCCCACTGTCCACGGTGTGCGCAACATCTCTCCCATCCACTTCATAAAGGCATCGGTCCGCCGTCTCTTTTCCATTTTAAAGTCCACGTTCAACATAGAAGAATATTGAATTTTTTTACACCTTACAAGCCATACTTTGGTTGTTTTGGATGTACTGCAGTTTTTCCATTCTAAATTATTAGAAAACTGTCAAAAACCCGTCGACAAAAGGAAGAGTAATATTCTTCTAAATTGTTTTGAAAATCAACGAAAAAACAACGTATAATTTGCTTTGGCGCGTTTACCATATCTACATTGTCACGTGATAGAATTGACCACAAATTCAATATATCGTCAGCCTATTGCTAACCCTGCGTATGAGTATTCATAATTCACGTGTGTAAAGTTTTCAAATTAGTGAAATAAAACATTTCTTTATCAATTTTAACACTCTGTAACGAATTCTAACGTGTATCAGTAAAACCAAATTTATATCAGATAAACAAGACAGAACTGACCAGCGAGATTGATTGACTTGAAATTAGAATTAGCTGTCAACACCGATGATATAACTACGTGATGGGGAAAAATATGTATTTATAGTTTATATAGCGAGCATACATATATTGATTTTTGAAAAAGCGAGAACGCGCAAATTAATATCCAGGGAATTAGAATTCGATACTAAATAAAATTTGACTAACGTAGTATTAGCAATAGGCCGACATTACATTTGTTTATTTAGATATAGAATTAAGCACCAACTTTAAACATCACCAACAACAATTTAAAAAAAATAGGAAAATTTCATTTATTTTCTAATGAATAAAATTTGAAAATTCCTCGTTGATGAATGATTTTCATATAATTTATACGTACATACATTATTTTAAATGAAATTTGGTTAATAAATGGTTAAAAATCTAAAAAGAGGAGTCTTGAAAATAAAAGGTATGTCAAAAAATTAACGAAGAGAAATAATTACACGCATGTGAAATTATTATTTTATTTATTTTTGGTATTTAATTTAGCAAAAAAATATTTATTATTTATACAACTGTAACTTGTAACCAAGAGCCGTATTTTATTTTCTACTAAAATATTGTGTGCAATAAAATAGTATCAATTTTGAATATACCTTTTTGCCAGCAGGGTTTAGGAGGAGTATGTCGTCGAATAAGACGCTCGGGTCTCCAGATGTCCTCCTCTCCCCCCATCCGAGGGATGATATCAGCGGAACATTGATAAAAAAAAACATTACCGAAGGCGTAAAATGATATTTCCAACACACCATCAATCTAACGCCGACCTTACTGCTCTGACGGCGCGCGGCGAGGATACACATCTTCATCGTCGGGACGTATTGTGGCGAGAAAACAACCATCGTTCGAAAAGATTAAATATAAACATAAAACTTAATTGTATACTTACGGTATCATCATCATCGGTCGTTTCTACTCGTTATTGGATGAAGACTCCGCAAGTGTCTTCCATTATTCCCTGTCCATTTGTTGCCTCCAGATTATTTGGATGATATGGTTTCCTCATGTGATCAAGAAAAACAAATTGGAGTGTTTCGTTCTATCATCCCTGCAGCATACTCCAGTGAGGAAATGAGAGCGTAATGATTAGTTGTTTGATAGTTGATTATATTCGGGTACCACTGAACGACGGCGTTTCTCCACCGGATCACATATGTCGCCTGTAAAATGCCATTTCATTTTCTTGGCGTCTTTATTTTATCGACTACTCTTATTTCTATGTTTCTTCTTCTGTCTCTTCGTGTGATTCCCAAAGTTTCTGCATATTTCCCAGCCTTTTTGCATTACTCTGTTTTGAATTGCGTACTTGTGTCATCAAAGTAAATTTAAAAAAAAATTAGGACCTCTTTTATTGAAAGTCCATATTTGTCATCAGATGGGTGTTGAAGTTTACATGCCATGCCGTCCTAGCGCTTGGCTTTCGTTCTTGTGGCCTTGTTTTTCTGTTACTAGGAACTGGGGGCTCGTCCTTTACCTTTCTCCATTAGCAATGTCAGACGGCTGTGCTCTTTTCAGTACAAATATATTAAATATTTTGCCTAAATAAAAATTTCAATTAATCTATACCTATAAAACTCAATGTCTCTTTGTCTGTCTGTTCTCTATACAAATCCACACCGTTTGTCCGATTCGATTCAAATTTTGCATACTTATACTATGGGACCCAACCTTTAACATAGACGATACTTCCCCCCTATTCTCATATCCCTTCCCTTCCCCCTGACATATTTTCGATGCAAATCTGCACCGCTTGACAGATCGGACTCAAAATTTGGAAACTTATTCTTTCGAACTCAGCGGGTAACATAGGTGATATTTCCCCCCTATTCTCATACCTCTTCCCTTCCCCCTGACATATTTTCTATGCAAATCTGTAGCGCTTGACAGATCGACTCAAAATTTGGAAACTTATTCTTTTGGACTCAGCGGGTAACATAGGCGATATTTCCTCCCTATTCTCATACCCCTTCTTTTTTATTTTTTATATTTTCGATGTTTTCGATTTTTTTTCGACATATTTTCGATGCAAATCTGTACGGTTTGACCGATTGGACTTAAAATTTGGAAACTTATTCTTTAAGACTCAGCGGGAACATAGGCGATATTTCCCCTTTCCTCCTTTACCCTTTCCCCTCCCCTGACATATTTTCGATGCAAATCTGTACAGTTTGACCGATCGGACTCAAAATTTGGAAACTTATTCTCAAGGAATCGGTGGGTAACATATGCGGCATTTCCCCCCTATTATTTTAACCCTTCCCCTCCGCTGATATATTTTCAATGCAAATCTGTACCGTTTGACCGATCGGACTCAAAATTTTTAAACTTATTCTTTAGGACTCGGCAGGTAACATAGGTTATATTTTCTCCCTCCCCTTTTACCTTTTGTCCTCCCCCGATATATTTTCAATGGAAATCTATACCGTTTGAATCAAACCTTTGTTTCCCCCCACAAATTTATTTTCATCTTAATCCTTAACCCACGCAACGCCGGGTAGGAACAGCTAGTTAATACTAAATTGCCGCACGACATAAAATACACCTTATAACAGATTTATTAGCACGAGTTCCGTCAGCACTAGTCAGATTAATTAATGCATATAAAATACTTTTTGATTTAATAAAGACAGTTTTCGGTGTGGCTTTAACGCGGCATTGAAATATAAAATCTATTTTTACTCACTTTATATTAATTCGTGGCGTCTGCTTGCTTGTTTGCCGGTTTGCCGGGTGAAAATTTTTTGGATCGATTTTTAACCCTTTTCCCGTGATCCAATCGAGCTGAAACTTGGCAAAATGTTATATCACAGTGAATGAAACGATTTAATCCGCAGCTCTTAGATTACGGAATTACGTGCAGTACATAATTATGAATGATATTTAACTGTCATATGCATGTCTTTCATGTTAGAACGCCGTGTTTTGGAAATGACACAAATAAAAAAATCTTTATTTTATATTTTCCAGAACATTAATAATTCGAAAACATAAAGAACAACGGCATTAAGAACAAATATATCATTATATTAAAGTTATCCCCAAATCAAATATAAATGGTTATTGCGTGTGTTTAATATAAATGGTTATTATAATCACATATAAATGGTTATTGCATTTTTGATTGTAGCTGTGGATGACAGCTACAATCAAAAATGCAAAATTAGTAGATACATCGACATTGTGCGACTTACCAATATTGTTTTACGTTGAAATTGTATTTGATAGGTCGTTCTTTACTTGGCAAGTAGACTCGTGGCGACGATCAAGAATATCTATCAAATTTTCGTTAAAAAAAGTTAATAATTATAGTATAATTTCGGATTTTTAGAAATTTTATTGGAATCATTAGAAAAGTTTGCTTACTAGCAACGGCGCGGCGGCGGCGCCGGCGGCCCGACAACGTCGCGGAATATTTTCTAAATTTGAATTACTCCGTCGGTATACATAATAGGTACTTCACTACACAAAGCATGAAGTGTCTTATCCACGCTCAAAACATCTGACATTTTAGAAATATATTAAATTACTGTAAGTTTAGTGTTATGTTATATGTTTTAATTGGTCTTTAATTGTTGTTATATTTTACAAAGAAAGGGAGTATAATAAAAACTTGGTTTTTATGGGATACTTTTTTAAATGTAATCTGCTACATATACAATATAACCTCGTTTTCAAAAGTATGCTGAAGCTTACTATATATTGGTAAAATATTTTCAGTGAGATTCATACACAAAAAATGGCGTACTGTTAGTCAATATTCTGCGATTCAATTTTCGTGACAAAGAGTACTTGCGAGCCTTCACCAGGTAAGAGAGGCTGTAGGACCGTGTCACCCGGAAATGTAATTGGAGGAGGACCAAGGTCAAGCAAGGTCTCTGTGGGAGCAGGCGTAAAGTCACACTCAATCATTACTTTATTGTCAAACATTGTAACATACTGATTTTCATCAATCAATCGTTGTCCACAACGAGACGATGTGTTGTACATCGACATCGTGCGAGTCCACTTTTTTTAAATTTTACAGTCGGTGTTAGAAAAGTGTAGATGAAGGGATGTGGGAATGTGGGTAAAGAAATGAAATCTCTGTTCTCAAATCTGATTGCCAAACAGCAAATATATTATTTAACACGAACGTTTCGTTGAATGGTGGTCTTCCACTGAGGCCTAAGAAGTCACCTATTTATGAGTATGACGCCCAAATCCACTGTGAGTTACTAGAAAAATTTCATTTTGGGATTTTGTGACCATGTATATTTGACTTTTAAGCGAGATGACCACTCTACATACGCAAAATAAGGACGGACATGAATTCATTATTAAACAGAATAAACATTGTATATACAACAAACATGTAAATACATTTATTACGTGATTTAAAAACTAATTTAAATGTTGACGCTTCACACACTATGCATGATGGATTTCGGAGGTTTCCTTGACGTTTGAGTTCGTCTCATTTCCTGAATTGTATCCGTGAGACTTAGGAGAAAATTGGTTATGCGTAATCCGTTACGCATTTCCAACAATGTCAAAGTGCTTTGAAATTATTGAACTTGTAACATGAGCAAACAACCCGCGACACAGCGTCGCCGTAAAAGCCCTATCCCGCCAGTTGATAAAAGCACTTAAAAATCATTAATCATTAAATGTCAATGCGGAGATATGCCTTTAATATAAATAATAATATATACGTGTATGTACATATAAACCAAGTGTGAAGAATTATTGGTATCTTGTAAAAAAACCTGTAAATGATAATTTTTTTAATGTTATTTTTAAATAAATAAAGCGTTTATTGATTGACGAAATAGAGTGTTGGTCAGGTTGTCCTTCGACATCGGCCTCCCCTAGTTTCTCCCACTCATCTCTGTCGCGAGCTAGTCCTCTCCATCGTTTTAGTAGGTCATCTTCCCATCTCTTGATTTGACGTCCTTTTTGTCTTTTTTCATTTATATGATACCATCGATTACATCTTTCGTCCATTTTTCTCTGTTTGTTTTCATAATATGACCAGTTCAGTTCCGTTTGATTTTTTTATTTTTAGTAAGACATCGCTAACTTTTGTCCTTCCTCTCCAAGTAGTCGTCCATCCACACTCCGCTCCATGTTGCGTTGGCAAACTAGTTTTTGGTTGTTTTTGCCCGTAGTTGGCCGTACTATCGAGTAGGGAGTATTGCAATGAATACTCCCTACTTAATAGTTGGAGAAATTACTGTATTTAAAACTATTCAATCATTAAAGCTATATAAATAAATTTTACTCGTGAGATATTACGTAGGTACGATTATGACATTCAGCATGCTTTAATTTTCTTCCTTCACACATAGTACCTACCTCTCACACTGAGTGAATATTAGTATATTGGTGAAATACAACAGTTTTTGGAAAAATATTTTAACCACAGTATTTACTCATGTTCCATGGATCCACGAACTCTACGTAAGAAAAATGCATAAATTTTTTATATAGTCTCAATTTTACATTGTATTTTATTGTAGCCTTAGCCGGCACCGGGATCGATAACAAGCGTCTCATTTTTTTAAATCAAAAAGATTTTGGAGGAAGCATTAATCCCAGTACCAATCATATCCTAAGCGAGGACTCTATTGTAGCTATTCCTCTATCCGACTACAGTGTTGTCATATACGGATGATTTTTTTGTGTTAAAATTAAATGCATTAATATACCTTATTATTATACGAATATTCTTAAGATCAAATGTTATTATAATAATTTAATTTACGATGCGTACTATTTGCATCCTATACATATCAGTCTTCGCGGGGCGTCTTACAACAAGCCACCAGGAGAAATGGTATTAGTCACGTTTTTTTTAAATTTTTAACGCATGTTATCTTTAAAATTTTGGCATATTTATGTGAATCATTATGGTGGAAAATACATTTCTTAAGGGATACCAATTATTGTATTCAAGTGATACAAAGAAAAATGATTTATAAAACATGAGTTGGGAGCAAGATAAATAAAGTTTAATAAAAATCTTACAAGAGGTGCACTTGAAATAATTTATCCCCTCGTGACTCAATAGATTTTTTATTCACCATTATTTTAAAAATATTCCTTTATTTTTCAAATTAAAATATATTTATCATTCAAGTCTTCACACTCCTTACAGACAAACAACGCTCTTCACTGAAATTGTAATTTATCAAAGTAGGTTCTTCGAGTCGTATTTTTTTGTATTACCGATGAATCTCATGTATTGACAAATATTGTTCTTGGTTTGAAGTATTTTTCAGATGCTACGAAATATAACAAGTTCAAGATTCGTTAAATAAATTTAAAACTTACGTTTGTGTACAATTCATATGTACAACACAAGGTGCACAAATTCTGTATATAAAAAAAACTTGAGCGGGGATGTCACAAAAGACACTGAAAAATTGTGCACATCCCGTGACTTCAAGCACTATGTACGTCGCAACTGATGCAACTCCGAGAATAATAATAAAGGTATTGTAGGAAACCGAATTAAGGGTGCATTTCGCATTGATTATTGATTCAAGTGCGTTTACAATCATCAAAACAGTGAAAAAATGACAATATTAGCATGACAATGGCTTCTCACACCGAGGGTTTAGGGTTTAATTCCATATGTGATTTACTCAAGCTTGGGTTTTTTGTGATGTGTTTCGCTATAAAATACTATAAACAAAATCTCCAAAGTCATACAATAATTGTGTGTAATAACCTTAATTATTTGTAAGTACTCGAGTGCCGACGCCTTTTTACTGTGACAATACTAGAACAAATGCTCACTACAACTCGCTAGTACCTAGAATACACAGGTTAGGTAACAATTATACAAACATAGCGGACGTGTTTGGTTCTGGCCTGTCACAATATAGGGGCGCGATACTGAGAGCGCTTCATTCCGCCATAATGTAAATTATATACACTTTCCTTTTTTTGTTTTTCTCTCTGTTTATATTATTTTTGCAAATAACTGTTATATACCTACATATGTAAAAGCCTATTTAGGCGTAAATGAATGAATAAATAAATAAATAAATAAATAAATAAATAAATATGCCAGTAAGTGCTTACTTAATATTGAGTACGAACCTTCGTTTCCCCAGGCCGAAAAAAATTTGCTTTCGTTCACCACTTTACCTAACATAATTCGCTGTCGAGATTTGATTTCAATCATTGGGAGCCAATTCAATTCCACATATTAAATTCTTTGTACTAGGAATAGAGCGATAATGGTTGTCATAATCATGTAAGCGGGGGCGGCAAGTATATGGATTTTGGTTGCTCTCCGTTTAGAGGAGGGTTGGATGTAAGGAAAGTCAATTCCAAACTCAAGGATTTCTTCGCAATACAATCATTGAAATAGAGCACTACGACGTGAGAATTTTTATAAAAACATAAGATTTCTTATCTTTAACAGATTTATATCTATATATATTTATTATTTATTTATTTATACAGTTTAGACACTTAATAATGTTTTTTATAATAAATTGAATTTATGTTATTATATTTTAAAGACATTATACTCCCCAGAATATGAGCCAATAGCTCGAACTTATGGGACGAGTATTGACAAGCCAGATTAAAGTACAAAAGCAGAAACCATTTAGAAGTAGTAATTTTTATTATACAAAAACCATTTGAGACATTGGGCTATGTTGCAATACATCGTTGTCCAAAATTAAGAATTAGACTTCTTTCTAGAAATTATGAATTATTCAGACATCCTGGAAACATAGGAAGCGCACTTCAGCTGACGGTAAATGAATTCACAATGAATGTTCCTAATTGTTGCAGGTACAGGATCGTTACTTGTCTATTTCTACGGACCGATGGGAGTATTACTACTGGTGAATCTCTTCCTGTTTGTATTCACTACGTGGAGGATTATAATCATGAGCCGGGGATCCGACGCTCTTCATCAGGGGGACAGCGCCCGGCACGGTGGCTCTCCATCGAATAAGGACAAGCAAAGGTTAGTTATGTATCGCTTTTTGAATTATTGTCCCGGGGAAAAAGGAACACAGTATCGTACACTATTGTAAGAATGAGTATGTTATTTGAGTCACCGTGACTTCAAATTACCTGATTTTTCTGTCTACACGCAGAGCGTTTGTGAAATAAATGTGTCGTGATTTGTCGTCTCTTTCAATACAATATTTGCAACATAACTAGTATGGGAATAACGTGTCTTTATTATTATATGTCAATGACTGAGTGGGTATTATTTTAATAATTGATAACAAATGACGTTGTATAGGTACCTGCTAGTCATGAGTCTGTTATGTGATGTTTCCAATTGAATAGCAGATTATTTTTCTTGAGAACGATATTTTTCTTCTTTTTTCATGTGACTATTGGCATATAATGGCATTAATATAATTGTCCTCACAGTCGACTCCAGGGATCCTCAAGAAATGAAATACTAGTTGTAACCCGTCAAAAATGACGGCACTTTTACATGCCGGTTCCTAAAGAAAAAGTATTTACTCGCTTGTAGCCGACACCCATGAAATGGTGATGACGACTTTTATCAAAATATTTGATTTTTTTATATTTTCCATGCCGGCAATAAATGCTATTATTTGAAACCCTGCCGATTATGCTGGGCGGAGTGTGAAATGGTTCGCGCCTTTGATAAGTCCTGTATGTACTGTATTTTTGACCGGTCATGCAGGCTCAGCGGTAGACAGACAACCAAATTATTATATTTGATAAAATACACTATGTGGAGGATTCATTAAGTAACTGCCATCAGAAGATGTGAATCAGAAGATTGAAGCGTAAGCAGTACCTACGTAATCTTAAATTTGTAAAAAATGTGAAATTGCATAATTATCTGGCAGAATAATAGAATATTTAAATCAGAATAACATGTTTTATTTGTTTATTTCTCTCTCCAAAATGTATGTTTACGTATAACTCCTACTTTAATACACGGACTGCACGCCGCCGCCACTGCTAACTTAAGGATACCGAATTATATTTTTGTGGGATAAAGTTAAATTATATGATTTTTTAAATACAGATAAGGAATATTATCACAATTTTCAAACTTAGCTAAAAGCACGTGCTATGAAAATAGGATAAATTACTGGGTGGACTCCTGAAATGAGGCTCGAACCCCAGACCACTGACTTCATCATTAGATGAATGTCTTAGCACCTAGTGGCCATCAAGAATTGTTGATGAAGATTTATTATACAATTGAATTTTTAACACAAAAATAATTATTCATGTTGGATATCACTTTCTGCGTAATTTTAGTCTTATTTAAACATTTCTAGATGTATTATTTTAGTACTTCATAAGTTAATTAAGATAAAAAACATTTCATGATAAAAATGATTGACTATTACGGAATATATAACAAGGATTGAATGAACATACCGGAATATAATTAGTTTATAATTTTGAATAAATAAACCGCACAAATGGCGGTTTGCGGTAGTTTTCATAACCGGAAACAGCGTTATTAACATTATTGCATTATATTAATATTGTAACCTTGAGTTGATAGAACGTTATCATTGGAAAACATTCAATTAATTAAAGAGAGGAATTAGAGTTATTGCCAACGTTACCTTAAGTAGATAAAATCAAACTTATAGTGATATTGAAACATGTACATTATTGATATTAATGAAAGCTATCAAACTCAATCATTATTCACACACACCCAATGGTAATAAAACAAGTGAGAAAAGAATGAAATATGAACCATAAGTGACCAATAAAGATAATTTTAATGGTCTTCAACTGAAATGTCCGAATGCTCCAGCATTTATAACCATTCCACATCTTGTAAATCTATGAAAAACTACGTTGGTGGAAAAAAAAACACTAAGATATCGATAAAATAATAAAAGTCGCCAAACGTCGTCACTTCTTATAAATATATATATAAAAATATATTTCCTTTAATAAAGAACATGTATATTCGGTGGTGCCAAATTTATAATGAAAACTGCTAGAAATATTCGTGATAATTTACTGTAATCTTGTATTTTAATTTTATCTTTATAGTATTACTAGCGACCGGGTCGGGTCTCGTCCGGTGCAGCTTAAACTTATCATATTTTCCAAGACATTTTATTTAATGATTTGTGTAAAGGAAACATTTTATCTGCGGTAAATGCTTAAGGTCAATAAAATGTTTAATTTATAAGGATTAGTACATTGACATGATTTGGTCAAAATTGGTGGATAGTTAATCATTATATCTTAGTTATAATTTTTTTTAATTAGAAATGTGAATACGGAATACGCGTCACATCAATATTCTTACTATTTTCAAATTAAGCTAAACGCTTGTGCTATGAAAATAGGACTAACTTGTTGGTCTGGAGTGAGACTCGAATTCGTGACCTTTGGATCCGCAGGCGAGTCCTAACCATAAGACCAACAAGCTACATTGGATGAAGTTTTATAGACAAAAATGATTGTTGTATGTTATCCTTCGATGATTGATATATGCTACTACTGACATTTTTGTAGATCATTTAATTTTACATAATTCTTTCCTACACGATTTTTTTTTGTATCTCTAACGGATTAGGCAACGTTTCTATGAGAGCTCTTTAGCGGTGAATTTTTTCCAGACTTGAATCACTAAGGGCCGGTTGTTTCAAGTTGGATCAAAGTAAGCGGTCGATCAAAGCATAGATTTTTACGAAAACGGATCGTCTGATTGGTGGAGAACGTAAAAATCTATGCTTTAAAAGAACGCTTACTTTGATCGAACTTGAAACAACCGGGCCTAATACCGTTAATGCTCAGCTCATATATATGTTAGGGCAATTTTTAAAACATGAAAAATTTTCTGAAGAAATGCAGACGATAACAGTAAAACATACAAATTCGTCGAGTGGTTCTCGAGATTAGCGGGGTCATACAGACGGACAGGCGCTCGTTGGGGACTTTTATATAACGTATGGAAGATCGGTACCAGACACACTCAAATTTTTTTTAAAATTAAAAAATTTTGGAGGCTCGAAGTGTCGATTCCGCTACCTCCCTAAAAATGAGCTAATGCTCTACCATCTTACTATATACTCTTTGGGCACATTAAAGAAATTAGCGTAGTATTATAATAATGAATTAGAATTTAAGGCATTGATGTACGTATATTACGAAATACAATACTTCAATATGTATACATTTTTACATCAAATTTTAATATCTACTGATCTTGATCTCAATATAATTATTGATCTCATTCTCGCCGCAAGGATTCGTATTTGGTGGTCTATATTAAATTAGGCCTATACGTATTTAAACGCAGTCACTAAGAAACATTCTTTTATGTATAGACAAAAAGTAATGCTTACGATATTATACAATTGAATGCTAAATTATATAACTCAACTATCGTGATTCTTATCATTCAAAGTGGCCTTTAAAATCATTTCCCGGTCTTATGCCCCGTAATTCATAAATCGTCGTTTGATTTTGATTGATTGATAGCAAAACAGTTGTAAAAATATGCTTTACAATATAAATACTATAGTTACTTATATCATAATATAGTTGAAATTTGAAATATTACAAACTATTGAGATATTATGTAAGGTCAATTATATTAGGCGGTGCTTTGAATTAGGAATTATTCAAGGACCATGAAGGTTTTATTATTTCATGAATATTTTAATTCCAGGTATATCCTTTACGCGAAGATGTTTTCTCTGATGGGCGTGACCTGGCTGACCGAGATAATCTCCTGGGCTGTGGGCGGTCCCAGCTACATCTGGTACCTCACTGACTCCATCAACCTCCTGAGAGCTGTTTTCATCTTCATAATCTTCTGCTGGAAACCCAGAGTGTGGACAGGCTTAAGAAGAAAATTTTCCCACATAAAAGGGACCTTTCTAAAGGGATTAGGACGGAAGTACGAGGAAGAACAAGGTCCAGAGCGGTCGGAGCCTTCGACACTGTCAACTGGTTCTATGAATAAAAGTGTGGCTTTAGAGTTGAGGTCTGCCAAGTGAAGAAAATTTTTTGATAACCTTTGATTGAGGCATATCTACAGGGTATTGGTACCGACGTGTGTACGTTCCCACCAACATGATATTAAACATTGTGTTTGCGTGAGAAAACCGATCCTATTTTTGATTTTCTTCGATAGTCATTCCTTTTTCCCATGTAAATGTCATGAGAGAGCATTATTATGAGAAAAGGTTTTTTATTTAGATATTCAGCAAGTGATTGTAATGGGTGGTAGGTATAAATATGTTAAAAGCATTACAAAACACCTACAAGTCACGAAAAGAGGATTATTGTTTGATTGAATGTGAATTTGAGATGAGTAAATTTGTTTAATGCTGTTATTTTGAGTCATATATCGTATCGTTTTAAGACTGACTTGTTTATTTAATGAACTGAAAAGAACCAAATGATTTATCATAAAATAATTCGAAATTCAATAAAGTAATAAATTAAAGATTTCGAATTTTAAATATTTTTCAAGGCTTCCATGATTAGGTCAGTAGAACGTTATTTAATATTTTGAATACCATATATTTGTAGTTTTCAAAAGTCAGCTTAATATGTTCGTGCCATGTTAGTTTTCAAAATTATTTGACATTTTTGGCTAAATTAAGGAAAGGATTTTAAAATATTTAATGTAATTCTTCTTAAAATTAAAAATATATACCTACCTATATAGCTCTTGAATAAAACTGCTTATTCCATAACTACGTAACATTTAGTTATATATATATTTGGAACTATAAGTAAAAGACAATTTGTTTCCTAATTAAACGTAAAGTATCTTAATGAACTTGATTTGAAGATAAAAGATTTGAAATCTTTGTAAGTTTTACATAAGAGTATAGGTTTTATATAAAATAAAATTGAAGTTTCTTGCAAGAAATATAGGTTTTAAATTAAATAAAACATATATTAATAATCAATATATCTTTTTTTTACTCAGTTGCATTAATCTACTTTAGGAGGATGTATTCTTTTCAGTAGTCAGATATAATATTTCACATGATATCAATTTTATTGGTGTACTAAAGTTAATGAGAATGAGGAAAAAATTGATTGTTATGTTGATCATACACTTGTAAGTACTGAAATACAATGAATATATTTTTTGTTCTTTAAATTCTTAAATGACTGCTCGTTTAAGAAACCAAGCGGATAAACTCGCGACTATGATGTCCTTTGACCTCTTCCATATAAGCGTATGTAACCATGAATTGCTGGATCGATGATAAATGTGGAAACGGAAATGCTTTATTTAAGAAATAAATATAATAATAAAGTAATCGTAAAATATACTTATTATGGAATATCGGAAAGTATCGCGATTCTTGCTTTTTGTTTGAATGTATTGTCAACTAAAATACATATTCAATTTATTAATTTCTTACTGGTTTACTGGGAAGCAATGTGAATTGAGTACTACATAGGTGCTGATTTATTGTTCAATTATTACCTACATACTATGTCATAAAACAGTCACATTTTCAGTTACTGATATCATCTAATACCAAACACACTATCCCCAGTAAGTCAGAAGTAGCACGTAGTAGTTACACCCTTTTTCATATATGTTTTTACTAATTAATGCATCATCACGCCATCCCCGTGGGAAAAAGGGTAGCGTCCCACATATTTTTATCCTGACAGAACTCCCATCCAAAATTATATACATTCTCGCGAATATTCACGAATTTCCAGACCTTTAACATAATATAAATAACATAAATAAATTATCGTTGTGATGATATATGAAACTACTTTATATTTCCGAAATTTTAGATAATATATTTATACACGATTTGCAACGTATACCTAGGTGGTCGTGCGCTCTCGCCAAGTGCAGTACTGCCCCTCCGTTGTCCGGAGCGGAAGAAACTTCGGTCGTCCCAATCCAGACCAACAATGTAGAATTAATGTATTTTTTTTATATAGATGTGAACATGTGTACGTGTCGCATCAATGTTTTTAGTACTCTCAAACCAAATTAAACGCTTGTGTTATGAAAATAAGACCAACTTGCTGCTGTCCTGGAATGAGGCTCGAACCACGTGTTAAACAATCGAATAACAAAACGGCAAAAACGGCATAAAATACAGTACAATAAATAATTCTAGCAGAAAAACACAAAATGTTCATATTAATCCTGTGAACAAATATAGAGAATACACGTTACTTATACGTTATAATGAATATATATACATTTTGTATTTGAATACTGAATCTGAATGGGCTGGTTATATCTTCTCTATTGATTTTTCATCCTTATCTTTTTCCCACAACTACACACTGCTTCTACCTAGAGAATCCAATCTCGGGGTACTGGCCCAGTACAGCATTTATGGATCCCGAGATTTTTTGTACCTAGTCGTACATAAAATCCAGAAACTTTTGTATTTAATATTTTGGGTTTATTTGGAGGGGAGGGGGGGTGCTTACGTACCCTCACCAGATATGGATGCTAAACAACCGAAGTGAAGTACTTGAGAGGAGTGGCAGGGGTTACGAAATGGGATCGAATGAGAAACTCGACGATTCGAGACGATCTAAACATTGAACGGCTGCGTCTCTTCATAGAAAAATCGCAAATGAGGTGGCTTGAGCACGTACTAAGAATGTCTGTTGACCGAATTCCTAGGAAAATACTGAGTGCGGTTCCTGAGGGAAGACGTCCAGTGGGCCGCCCCAGACACACTTGGGCGAGGAAATTACAGAAACTTTGTGAGGAAAGGATGGGAATACAATGGACAGAGGCCGCAGAGACAGGGACGAATCCTATGACAAGGGGAAGAATATGAGATGAGGGTTTATTTGGGTGTTCCAAAATCAGAACAATACTAAATGGTGCTGTGCTCTGGCTTTGAGCATATTTTTCAAAATTGTAAAAATATTTCGCATTACAATTTTGATTTGACAATGTGGCGTAAGTACCTACAAGACGTCAAAAATGACGCACTTTTATACGTTTTAATTTCAGATTTACGTTATTACAGCGTTATACTATGATAACACAACTCCCTTCTATAACGATTTTTATATTTAATTTTTTTACGTTATAAATTTCTATTTATTAATAATTATTTATTGAAAAAATAGTATATCTATAAAATAATTTATATATATTTCAGCCGCAAGTTAAGTCTGTGAAAACAGCGTCATCTAGCACAGTCTTGATAGCGTTAGTGACGCACATTTTTACGTAGAGTTTATCATTAATACATTTTGGTTATTAATTTTAATCAAATTTATAATGAACATATCGCTAAGAATTTTCTTTTAACCGTGACAACGGAAAGGATTGTTTCAAAAAACTTCTAATTATCACAAACCATCAAAAAATTCCGAAAACTTCTTATTATCACAAACCATCAAAATTTTATTTCGAAAACTTCTAATTATCACAAACCATCAAAATTTAATTCCGAAAACCGCAGTTTTGGTGCGGGAATAAATTCACCGATTCACTTGTATCTAATAACTTCTCCCGCTAGAATAATATAAAAATAAAATCATTTGATAGTTGCGCTAGAAGTCACATTCCGAAAGTGAATTAAACCCTCAGTAAAGTAAAGTATATTTATGTGATTCCAGAAAATAAATAGCGCGTACGTAGGTTCGTGAGTATTATACGCGGACAAGTTTGCGAGAACTCGGATCGGAGGTTTATTGACGTCCCTGCAGCGGGGAGCCCGACTGAGAAAACTTTAAAATGCAATTTCGATTAAACGCAAATTTGTAATGATGGAGTGGGCGGAGTTGGGCGAAGTTCCCTGCGAAGTTTTCCAATAAGGGGCGAGCTGGCCAGGGCGTGTTGTTAGAACACTTTTTGTTGGAAACTGCTAACAGACATGGTCGGAGATAATCAGATACTCCGCTGACCACTGTCTCCGCTTGCTTTCGAAATGTTTCGCAAGAGCTTTGTCGGTCCAACGAAAGTGCGGGGGCGGACTAAAGAGGAAGGAGTACCGCGAAGACTGTAAACCTCGTAAAGTTCAAGAATATTCAATTGGAACTTCTGTAATATTAAAATAATTCTTTGCATTTATTTTACTTTAACACAAACTAGATAATCAATCGGAAAGATACACAGAAAAAATGTCTGCCGAAAAAATATTTAGCACCAACCGAAATACGAAATTGGGGTAAGCGACGCCAGGTTCACCACATTAATGAACTAAGACTATGAAAATTTTAAATCAACATCAGTTTTGCGTAAATAATTATTTTATTTTAATGTTTAACTCACCGATTCAACAGGTCATTAAAGATCCTTATAAATAATCCAAATATAGTGTAAAAACGTTTTGAAATAATTAGGGGGATGACATGTAACAGAACACACTGCTTATGGTTAAAATGTAAAAATATATAAGTTATGTTACAAATTATAATAATACATTATGTTACCACGCACAGGTCTAGAATGTCTGGGTTCCAAAGTCTATCACGTGACACGCGTGCGAGTGTTTCGAATTTGAGTTATGGAATGGATTTATTATACGTTAGAAAGACTCATAACAATGTGTCGTAAAATTAACCTTCTGAAGTAATTTAATTCATGAAAATATATCCAGGTAATGTAGTAATGCATCGTTTTTGGTAAAGAAGAGAAATACAATATACAATAATTATCAGTCTTTTACTCGTATTCTTTGGAAAATGTCGCTATAATTTTCAGTAATAAAACAAATTCATTTCTTATTTCAGGCACGTTATATAATTTAACTAATTAATATTATGTGTATTCAAATAAACTGTAGCAGTTTTACATTATTTTACGATTGTTATTTAAATATAATAATGTTTTCCCCTTCTTTCCTAAACTACTATAAAATTCGACAAGTTTGTAACATGATTTGAAAGAGACAAGTTTATACAATTCTAAAGAAAAAAATCAGATAAAAACTGACTTCACATTTAAGATTACAGAACCATGGAAACGAAAATATTATTTTATTTGTCTTTTTGATTATTTTTCTCACTTTAGAAAACCTTTATATCAAACACCAAATATGACACTTAGTAGATTCTTAATAATAGTTCAGATATCTGGGTAAGAACTTTGTTTTGATATTGGCTAAACATTTTTAATTGTATACGGAGATATATTCCAAAACGATACTTTAATTCTACAGAATAAACAAAAAATATTGTGTGGTTTGCATGTCGGTAGTATGAATTGATATAAAATAAAGAAGTTTCTAAACAGGATATGTAAATCATCCTTTTTTTTCAATTTTCTAATACTAATACAGTGACAATTCCGAAAGAATAGGAACTGTCCCATCCTAGTTTAAAAGTTTTTAAGATTATTATTCCTTTTCCCCCTTACTCGATTCACTGTAGGTAAAATGTGTGTAAATCATAAAAAGATTTGTAAAGAAGCTAAACAATTTCATAAATAATATTTTGTAACGGTATTTGATACATAAAACATTGAAGTAGAAACTCATATACTGTGGCCTACATACCTACATATACAGAGAGTCAATGGGGCCTTATTAGATTTAAAAGAGGGCAATTGGTCGTCAATAATATCTGTCTGTGGCAATATCTATGAATTGCGAAATCAGTCAGCGAATTAGTTGTATCCACAGACCACAAAAGTATAAAGACACGAAGTAAAGTAAGTTTCTTGGTGCTCATTCTCGTTCCGCGGCTGATTCCAATACGTTTGATCTGTTTACGAGATTGTAAATTTTGAAAAAAAATTAACAATATTTTTATAAACAAACAAAAAATTGTTTTTACTTGAAAAGATTCAGCTTGGAACAAAATTTTTGGTATTATGATGATCTAGAAAATATACGTATTAATAATTTGTTACTTGTTCTTGTGTCTTACCTTGTGTTTTTTAATTTTTAATTTTTTCTGTTACTTATTCTTGTGTTTAACAGATTCATGGTGACTACTATCATATTGTAAGCAAAGTTAGGGTGTAGTTAGTAAGCTACGGCCGAGAAAAACTCTACACCCTAACCAAACTGTTATCTCAGGTTTTTCAACCATAATGTTCACATTCGTAATCTTTTTCTGAACTATTTTTATCGATAAATTGTGTCTTTCTTATTCAACCAAGGTTATTTATGCTGTGATGCTTGCGAAGGTTTTGTTTCAAATAGTAATAGGAAGGAATTAATATTAGGGAGGGGGGGAGAGGCATCTTCCACTGTGAGCCAATTCCCTTGCCCAAAGAAAGGGTTTAGTTCATTCCTGTAAAATTTTGTACTCTACGGTTGTGTCACTATAAAGACATTTTTTCAATAAAAGTAATTACATCGAATCTGTGTGTAATATACCTCATTTTGTATATTATTATTTTGGATATTCTCATGGCACATCGTTTGGAATGCTATAACTTCTACTATTTGCTCATGAGTTATTTAGGACACACTGTTTATTTTTAGGCAAGAATTTTATTTATAAAGAATTCCGAAATGTATTTCCGTGGGTGGCTTAAAATCTTTAATGAATAAAAAATGTTTGTGCCACGTGATTATTAAGCACTTAAAACCATTCGACTTTCTGAATTATCAAATATATTTTCAAACACATATTATGTACTTCAGTTATTTTACATGGTATCAAGACTAAAAATTTACTTCCTTTTGGAAGACTACTGCAGCTTAGGGATTTTTCATTTATTGAATATTTAATGAAATCTCTTGGGAAAATCGCTGTCCCCAGAGACGATGAAAGAAAATCGTTGTCCCCAGAGAGATGGATACAATGGAACTTGAGGACGTAGCCCCACAAAGGATTATCAGATATTACTAGTTGATCCTAGAGCGACCCGATCTTTGGTTATTCGCCTTTGAGTCATTCCATGTGAAATCACCTAGGTGTGGTTGCTTGGCGATATCAGATATATATTTTTACTAGGTATATGCAGGTTTTCGCATTAGTGCGTAGCTAAAAACCATTTTTATTGTATTATCTGCCACCATCTTGGATCTAGGCTTAATTTTTTCGCAGCGACAGGCAGAAACGGAGCATTGCAGATGTTTTGAAAATAAAATATTGTTCTCCTCCCATAAAATATGAAAGATTCCGAATTTCGCTAACATACAGAATACCCAATAGGGTTATAGAAAATGTATAAAAATAACAGAAAAATATGGATAATTTATATGGCGCCATTTTCGTAAAAATTTCACCTTAAGGGTGCTTTACACAAGAATTGTTTAGTTCTACACTAGTATTTCAAACTTAACGTTGCGAAACGTTAAATTTTAAAAAAGAAATGATTTTTCAAAAAGGTGCGTTTTGAAACTTTTTTAATACCGTTTCTTATGCTCGATTTTATGTTACGAAGGGAAGAGAACTCCACGTCTTTGGGCCTGTCACCGAAAATGCCCGTGCACTAAACTTAGTCTTCTATTAATGGTTATCGGTTCTACAACCCTTCCTGCAGCTAAAGTAGTGGCTGATCTTTGAGTTTGGCTTTTCCCATTTACATTAGTCATCTGTTACATATCACTAGATATAGTGGCACCATACTATGTCGCTTCGTACATCAACCAACACAACTTAAATTCAACTCTTTGAAGAAAACCGAGCAATTGTAGTTCAACCAAAAGGGATATTATGTGCGAAATTTTTAATGCTCCATATATTATTCTTGCTGCCGCATTCAAAAAAGATTATCGTCCATCCAGCTGAAAAATTGAAAGTCCAGCATAAATATTCTTACAAAAGTAAACATGAGATTTAACCTTTAACTATGGATTTCATTTTTTTACTACCTTCTAAGTCTACGGTTTATGACCTATCGTGCAGCTTTCTTTAGGTCGTAAGCCCTGTGAACACTCAAAGACTTTCATACCTACTTTCCCATAAAAATATAATTTCGTCTCTGTGAGACATCTATAATACAGAGAAAACAATATAACGACTTTTAAGAAAAAAATAAGAAAATACGTGATACTTAATTTTGATTAAAAATTTAATACACTTTATATCTTATAAGAAATATAAAAATCGTTGTATTACCTACTTAAAGAATAAAAATATCTATAATATAAATTGATTGATTAATGATGTCCCTGCGACAAAAATCCAGTACCGTGTTCTGAAAAATTTGTTTAAACTCAAAATATTCAGAAGTTTTTATCTTGTTGTTGCCAAAAAGCAGTCAGCTCAGTCTGCTGTCAGTTCTCAAAGATAATTTTTTGTGTCTGGAATTTCGTACACACAAATTTACACATTTAAATTTGAAGTATTTGAGCCTTTTTTCTAGTAATTGTGGTATAGTTTTGTGGATAATGTAAACCTAGAGAATTCTCCGTTGAATAGTGTTAAATAAATCAAAAAATCTGACGTGTTCAGTGTTCACTTTATGAAAATTATTCCTGCGGGAAATCTGATATTTCATTAGTATCTCATCTTTGTGAATCAGAAATCACATTTCTCAGGAAAAGAGTAAAATATTTATCCAAATACAATAATTTGTTTGAAAACTTTTTTTGTGATCCATTTTCATATCGTAACAAAATAGTTAAGAAACAGATTATGATAAAAAATGTTCATCATGTTGTTCAGCTGACCTTAAATTTTCGTTATGAATCTTGTTAAAAAACAGCTTATAATAGAAAATTTTTCATCTTCTTGTTCAGCTGACCTTAAAAGGATATCAAAGTCGATACTTTCTTTGGTAATAAATTAAATGTATGGCAGCGAAACATGGACCATCGGCCAGAGCATGTCCGGGAGGCTAGCGGCCTTTGAGATGTGGTGCTACGGGCGCATGGCGAGGATCCATTGGTCAGAAAATATCCGAAACGACAAGGTGTTGAGCAGACGAGGCGGCTCCTTAACAGAATTGCCCAACAGCGAGCAATTTGGATAGGCCATATTATAAGGCATCCGGGCCTGCTTTTAACCATCGTAGAGGGAAATTATGAAGGCAAAAATCGTAGAGGCCGCCCGAGATTAAGCTACGTAGACCAGATTATCGGAGATGTGCGCTGTAGCACCTACCAAGAGATGAAGAGGCTGGCAGGTGATAGAGAGGGGTGGAGAGTGCGAGTGCATGTTGAAGACCAATCCTGGGATTGCGACCCAAAAAAATATAAACTAAATTAATTTATAGAGTTTCCATTTGCCTCCCAAAGCAACGTTTAGTGACACTATTTATGGTTTACTATTTTAGCAATAATGGCTTCCACATAAAATGTAAAAATTTGCCGCCGTGGAATTTTTAAATTCTTTGTATTGGTTTCTCCGCCGTAAGTACATGCGTAAACGTGGAAATGTCTTGGAAGTGAAAATTAACACACTTCCCTTCATCCAATCGAACTGAAATTTTGCACGTCGACTCGAGTGATGACAACGCATTTTGACAACTTTATCGGTATGCAACGATATTACGGATGCTTTCGTTTTTCACGAAAAAAACTCGTCACCCGAGAGCTCGATTCCAAAAATTTCAAGTTCCCCAGACGGACGCAGCCCGCTGACGTCTTTGGGAAATACATTCGTCGCGGGACGTCTCTCCTCAAAATTGAGTCGAATTTCAGCTTTTTTCATTTTAATCCGAAAAATCACTTTGCAACGCAATAAGTTCTCGTCCGACCCTGAAAATGAAAACTTTTTCCGAAACCCTTTTGGAACCTGATTTTTATTTTATTTTTCGGAACACGTCCTGGGCCCTGGGCCCTGGACGCTGGGCCCTTCTCAAAAACGAAATTTTATTTTCATTTTTAGACTCTTTTTCATTTGCAATTAAAACATGGTATTTTAGAAAAAAATCGAAAATGTCAATGTTGCAAAAGGTGCAAAATCCAGCCGTCTTTCTTTTGTATGTTGGCATTTTGCATCTGTCTCTTTCTCGTGGCGTGACAAAAATAAAACCCTTTTTTGGGCTTTTTTTTACCGAGAGCAATGTTTCTACGACTGTCTGCATAGTTTGAATGAAATTCAAAAATCGAGTATCACGTTCGAATAACAGCGCCATCCTTTGCTTATTTTTAGATTTTTTTTACCCCGTCCAATTTTTTTGATATCCACCCAAAATAGATTATATTCGTTTTTGAATAATTCGCTAAAAAAATCGTAGTGAGGTGCTATAACTTACTACACTTAGCGCGCTGTCGCGCGCGTTAGGTCTATAGATTATTTTTCTGAATTGCATGTCCACGGAATGGCATTCGTTTTAAAGCTTTTTTTAGTCGTTAAAATATTTTTGTATACTGCTCTGCGATGCGTTGGCCAATTTTACATCATCAATCAATAGATTACGCAATCAATAGATTACGAGTGCCCCTATCGAGTGTGCTAAAAATAACCGTTCCGAAGTAATGGACTTCAGAATTAAATTCGCTTTCATTCGGTTTTCACAGTTTCAGCCGCTGCTTCGCGAGGGGTGGCTCTAGATTCTTCATCTAAAAATCACAATTTGTAGAGTTTTTACGTTCCAATCTTTTAGTTTTTACTTTTTTATATATTTTTCTCGTTATAAGCAAAAACAGATTTATTTTACACCAAATCTGAAATTACTTTAAAACGATACTAATTTTTTTCTCCAAGATGCTAAGAACGGCGCTCGAAAGGCTGGGTTCCTGTATAATCATTATGAATACATTATGATGAAGCAGTATAGGTGAATATTAATCATTACTAGAAGCATCCATCCTATACAGGGAAGAAGTTTGAATTAGTTTGAATGACATCAAATGAAAAATTCTGCAAGGGTTTTTTTTGCGTATAAAGCATTTATAATGAAAACTTTGTTTTTATGGGTTAAAATATTTAAAAACTTTTTAAGATAAATAATCCGAATATAAATTTTTGTAGTGTAACTCTATCAATTTATGCACTGCACGCCGAGATTGCAGGATTTTATCCGAATTACTTGACACTTACCGTTATAATTTTGCCAATTTACTCTATATATTTATATATTAAAACCTGTGTGTTATTCTGATATATAAGCTATAATACGTAAAAATCTGTTCAGTAGTTTTTGCGTGAAAGAGTAACAAACATCCATACATCCATTAGTAAGATATCCTATGTTAGTGAAAACTGGAAGCTTTTTTTTGTATCTTTCATGTTAAGAGAAAAACATAATATTTTCCAAATATCTACAAAGCCCCATTATTGCGCTGAAAAAAAACGAGCCTAGATCCAAGACGGTGGTAGATAAAAATAAATTAAAATTGTTTTGATGTTCATACTGGCGGATAACCTGTGGTAAAAAAATAATAAATATCTGAAGTTATATATTTATTTTTAAATTAGTTGATTTCACACGGAATGACTCCTTTTGAACTCGACTAGAAAAAGATTCTCAATGCGGAAGGCCTGTTCATTGTTAGCCATTATCAATAGGCTTTTGGTGTGTCAATTCTACAATGGCATGTGTAGATTCTAGAATCTCTGATACCTACCAATTTAGTCGGAAAAGTTGGAATACTATGTAAAGATAAAAGAGTTCCGTAAATAAGGGTATTCATTCGTTTGCCCTGTAAGTATTTGATATTCCTACGTCAAGGAGATTGCTCAGCAAAGATATACACCATAGGCCACGGTAATGGACAAAGTAAATTACTTTGTTCATATTACTCATATACCATGAGTTCATGTTCACTTTACGCTGTCATCTGTGATGACATAGCTCGTATGGTTAGAGTGTAATTTAGCTTCAACCAATATTTGATTCTGATTTAATAGGTTTTCCTCTCTGTATATTTGTATAGGTACAAGTAAATAGATGGCACGATTTCCAGTTCAGATAAATAGACATTTTTTCTGTCTTGATATATCAGTCCTAGTGCAGTAGGTATTTACCATACGGTAAAAATAGAGGAAAATGTTTTCTTTTACATTTTAATACCAGTTTTTAAATTTAAGTAAACATGGTAGAATAAAGTGAACATTACTACAAACAACTGCGTATTGTATCACGAATATATAAGGATGCAGTGCCTCTCTTCAATAGGTTTAAATAACTGAGTTTTGACAACACCTCACGAATCTATGGGTATACTGAAAATAATACTTACATAGATACATGTTTAGTACAAAATGTCAGTTATTAATAACATAGATAGCCTTATAATATTTTCTACTGTAAAGATTTAATTTAAAAACAAGATTTTATTGAAGTAGGTTCCTATATCTATATAATAATTTGTTATAATTAAATTTCTTTTGATTTCATCAAATTGGTCATACGACGACTTTTCACAAAAGATAAAAATAAACCTACATATCTAATTTATTGAATTGTATGCTTGATTTTTTGATAAGGATAATTAATTATCGCACGTAAAAATTTCAAACGAATAAAAAAAATGTTTGAAATTTTTGCTTTATTTAATGATAATATTTTTGAATTTATATATGTATAGATAATAATGTACAATTATCCTCAAAAAATTCACGTTAGTGCAGAATTATAATAAAATAGAAGAGGATATATTTCACCGAGTTACGGCTGTATAAACAGCACCTTTTACAGCACCATTTAGCGTAGAGTAAGGTCATAGTAGCCTTAGGGCCGGTTGTATCAACTTGTAAAATGTATGTTTTTTTTCACGAAAGATAATTATAATCCAAGTTGATAAACTAGCCCTTAGTGATGGACACAGATAAGTAATGTATTTTGAACTGAACTGAAATTTTGAATATGTATTTTTTAAAAGTTGGTGCCTTTTAGAATTTTTATTATCTTTGAGAAATATGTGCCGGTCAACCCATTGATTCTTTTAGATTTTTTGCAGAATATGCGCCAGATTTTTTTGTCACATTTGACGCAAAACCAAATTGTCCATAAGAAAAAATTGTCAATTGGTGTGCAGACTGACAATCGTCTATGTGTAGTAACTTGTATCTTCAATATAAAATTGAAAGGATTGATGAATAATCTACATAACTAGGTACATATGAAAACAATAGCTTGGTACTATGTGGTTGGGTTTCAAACGCGGTACTGTCGGTATATCTTGGTAGCACAGCGATAGGAGGGTACATTTACAAAATATAGCTCATTGACCAGTTTATCATCCGTATTCTGAAAATAACAATGTCTGGATCTTTAAGATCTTTATCCCAACACTTAATAGACGATAATAAAAATTAAAAATGTCCAGAGCAGATTTTGTAATTCTACGGCTCAAATACACTGTATTAGAAGATGATATAAGAAGATTGTTTCTTACAGTCGTATTAATTTCTTCATCCACAGCGTCCAGATGAAATATCGTGGCTAAACTTGTCATGACCACGTTCGGCGTTACCGCGTATTCAAATCTTCCCATCTTGACAGATAACAATTTACATCTTTCTCCCTCCCTCATAGAAACAAACACCGACGTAAAGCTATCTCTCGTTTATTTTTTATTTTTATTATCGTCTATTAAGTGTTGGGATAAAGATCTTAAAGATCCAGACATATCTGTCAAAAAATGTCAAGGTGGGAAGATTTGAATACGCGGTAACGCCGAACGCGGTCATTATAAGTTTAGCCATGATATTTCATCTGGACGCTGTGGATGAAGAAATTAATACGATTGTAAGAAACAATCTTTCTTATATCATCTTTTAATACAGTGCATTTGAGCCGTAGAATTACAAAATCCGCTCTGGACATTTTTAATTTTTATTATCGTCTATTAAGTGTTGGGATAAAGATCTTAAAGATCCAGACATTGTTATTTTCAGAATCGGGCCGAATATCTGTTGTAACTCGGTACGAAAATGTCACACTACGCATAATGCATGCATATTGCAATATTCAGACCCGAGATGAACTTTTCATGTATAACAAATGTAAATAGGCGTACCTTAAACTTTTCACCATGGAGACTATAGACATTACCATAAGTTGCCTCGAGTAGAACAATTCGTGGAAAAACTTTACTCGGCTACCGCTGACAGCGCGCAGAGTCTGTTACGAAGAACACAACAACCGATTTCTTTGAGTTGGCTTGAGAGAGAATTCGCCAATTGAAGGCACGAACAATGGCTACATTATTCGAACAAGTAACGATGGATATTAGGGGGCTTCAAAACAAACAATTAAGTAAAAAATAATAAAAAAATTCATATATTTTTGAACGGTCGTAGGAAATTTATAAATAAATTACCTTTATTTTATTTTTCCAAAAATATAAATTAATATTTAAACCACTTGGAAGTTATACAACACATAATATTTAAGCCTTATTTTAAACATTTTCTTCTGGCATTTTATTAAAGGCCTCCTTTGCACTGTTGCTAGGCGATTGATTGGTTTAAAATCAGGTGTAATAGGAAGTTTTATGGCCGTGTGAAAGTAAATTAATACTCACAATACAGTACAGTAACTTAAATATTTTAATTATGAAACAGTATCTTAAATATTTAAATTGTATTAATAAATAACTAATTGTAATGTAAACACGAGTATTTATTAAACCAATCGATTTTGCAAAACCAATTCCTTCATTATGGTATGAAAAAAATAATTTAATATTTAAAAAAGTAGCCCATAAAAACCAAGTTTTTATTATAGTCCTTTTCTTTGTAGAATATAACAACAATTAAAGACGAATTAAAACATATAACATAACTTCTTCTTCAAATGTAGCAAATTTATTTTGTAGTAACATAATTATAATAAGAAGCCATTGGCTTTGAAACGTGTTGATTTTTTTTCAATAAATAAGTGGTTTAAACAAAGTTAATTTATATTAATTATATAACATAACACTAAACTTACAGTAATTTAATATATTTCTAAAATGTCAGATGTTTTGAGCTTGATAAGAAAATTCATGCTTTGAAGATTAAATCAGTGAAGTAGAGTCCATTCACTTTAAATGAGCCGTTCGTTTACAAAATCTCGTAACATTCTTTTTTTGAGTAAATGACAACGCAAAAATAAATATAAATATTATTGAAGTTGGTTTAAAAAAATAATACAATTTACGTGTTACAGAGGGTATTACTCACACTAATGCAAGTGGCTCATCTAAAGCGAATGGACTCTACCTATTATGTATACCGACGGAGTAATCCAAATTTAGAAAATATTCCGCGAGGTTACCGGGCCGCCGCGCGGTTTTTTTTTTTACCGTCAAACTTTTCTAATGATTCCAAATTGAAAATACCAATAAAATTTCTAAAAATCCGAAATTATACTAAAATTACTAATTTTTTTTAACGAAAATTTGATAGATTTCTTGATCGTCGCCACGAGTCTGCTTGCCAAGTTTCAGCTCGATTGGATCACAAGCAAGCAGACGCCACGAGTTAATATAAAGGGAGTAAAAACATTCAAATTATATTAAACTGTTGGAAATTAATCGTTGTTTTTAAATATTTGAGTGGAATATTTAAAAAAATCCGTGTTTTATTACTCCCTTTCTTTTAACTCGTAACGTCTGCTTGTCTACTTGTCTTAATTACATAATGGTTAACTTAATTTACAAAGAAATGAAGTAAAATAAAAACTTGTTTTTTATGGGTTAGTTTACTCCCTTCCTTTTAACTCGTGGCATCTGCTTGTCTTCATGTCTGACGAAAAAACTTTGGGTCCATTTTAAACCCCTTTCCCGTGATCCAATCGAGCTGAAACTTTGCAAGCAGACTCGTGGCGACGATCAAGTAGATCTATCAAATTTTCGTTACAAAAATTAATATATTTTTGGATTTTTCAAATTTTGAATGGTTTTTTCATACAACTTATTAAGTTGTATGAAAATATTTCAACGCGTCTGGTAGACGCGAAACCTGATTATAGAATAATTTTGGATTTTTGGATTTTTTTTATTTCTCCCTTTCCTAGCGTCGCCCGACCGAAGCCCAACGTGTAGGTTAAGCGAACAAAAATATTTCAACTAGTAAATGAGAATGGGAATATAATAAAAACTTGGTTTTTATGGGTTACTTTTTTGTCATAGAAAACAGTCAACTGTGACGCTAAATATATTTTTTGTGCTGGCAATGCCGTTTTTACGTTTGACATGCGTTTGACGTAAGTGTGTTTCGTTTCGTATTTGTGTTTTGTTTTTATTTTTTGCATTAAACTTGCTTCAATAATATATTTATATACATTCATTAACATTTGTTTTGCATTTTTGAACGAAGATTAAGATACTTTGTCTTTTAAAAAACTGCTAAGTGAGTTTATTGTCAATTTTTTCCGTATTTATACTTTGTAAAGTAAATGGCTATCACGTTTTACTTGAATATGATTGACATAAATAAAATTTTCAGTATTCGTAATTGTGAAATGGCTTACAAATTGATATATTTTTAAAATACACATATGTTTTGTCTGTCACCGACAGCTACCGTAAACAGAATTTTTATCTCCAGAATGTTAATGCCACTATCGAATTATTTCGTCTTTCGTTAATATGATCATTCTTAAATAGGGTTGTGCTATTGTAGACCACTTCCCTTTTCTTGATATATTGTAAATTTTATTTTCCATATTGAAACTTACCATGTGGCAGACAATTGTCCGCGAAGCGGCTCGGCGAATCGGCGACAACTGATTGCTTATTTTGAATCGGCAACAGCCGATTGATTATTTCCCATATTTTAAAATATTATTTTTCAAATAAAATTCCTCAAACAATATTTTCTGGCTTAAGGGTTACGCGTGAAGCTGGGTTTTATTGTACTACCTACGTCTAAGTAAGTTTTATTTCTAGGAATTCTAGTGAGATTACGGAAGAGTATAAAGACGAGAGCAAGTCAATTGGTAAAGGTTACAATATTCTCAAATTATTATTAAAATTGTTGGCACGTTTTCTAGTCATAACGAGTTTCTAAAGTTTCAGAATTTGTTGATTGAGTCATGGCCGGGCGCCGGCGACTGAAAGCTTTCTGAAAGCTATTTGTGACAGCCATTAGTTATTTTTAATATCCACCCTGTAGACCTGCAGAAAAGACCTACAAATATCTAATTTTTAATCAAGTAATTTGTTTCGTTTATTTGGGATACGTAGTGCTGTATAAGCCATCACCTGCCCAGCGTGCGTGAACCGTGTGGCCATGAATCGCATAATCACAGTTCACGAGCGCTCAGAAAAGACCTACAAATATCTAATTTTTAATCAAGTAATTTGTTTTGTTTATTTGGGATACGTAGTGCTATATAAGCCATCACCTGCCCAGCGTGCGTGAACCGTGTGGCCATGAATCGCATAATCACAGTTCACGAGCGCTCAGAAAAGACCTACAAATATCTAATTTTTAATCAAGTAATTTGTTTTGTTTATTCGGGATAAGTGGTGCTATATAAGCCATTACCTGAGACCCAATTTATGAGTTAGTACGATATAAAATAACTTCATTCAATATAATTATATTATAATAATATTTATTTTAAATATATAATTTTAAATGGTTACTTTTTATTAAAAACTTCTAATTCTAATTTGGCTCGTAAACATTCCTCCCATAAATTCGAGCTATTGATTCATATCATGGCGAGTATAATGGAATGTTTAGAATGTAACAAAATAAGCGTAATTTAATTTATAAAAAATCATTATATATGCATCTGTTGTAAAAAACTTCGATGCACGATGATTAATTATTTAAATTTTTTGATAAATTTAATTGAATACGTGAGCTCGGTGAATTCAAAATGATGAACGTAAATTAATATTGCGAAGTTGAGACTGACACGGGTACTTGATGACGGTCTTTATCATTTAAAAGGTTTAAAACCAGGAAAATAAATAAATAAACAAATAAATTCCACGTACGTTTGGGTTCACAATTTAGCACGAAAATTTCATACATCATATTTTCTAATCCCGGGCCATTTATCATAGAATAACAGCAGCACATCTCAATCCTCCGCGTCTGTCACACATTCTACATTCCGGTTTTATTCATTCAACCCACTCAGAATTCAAAAATGTGTTGACACTAATCTAACTGTTCACAAAAATTTTTTGGAGACTTTTAAACAATACAAATGTATATATAATTATAATCTAAATTACTACGGCTTTTCACATTTAAAAAAATTATGATTAATGTGACATTACATAACGCCTTTACAAAGAAATATAAAAAAAGGGAATAATTTAATTTTGTTTTTGCTTAATAAATGATTTAATCTGACGAAAATGATACAGGTATGACTATGGTATTTACGTCAAATAAAAAATATTATACGAGTAGGGTATGTTATATTGTAACGTGATCACTTAAGCCAGCCACACTATAGGTTGTAAGCCCTAGAAACGTACAAAAACGCTTTTTTTTACATTCCCATATAAAAAATAGCTTCGTCTCTATGAGCCATCTATGTATGTTGACGAGAAGGTCGTGTTCAACACCCTTGTTTTGAGTCCATAGGGAATGTTCATAATTTAGTGTCTTAAGGATAGGTACGTGTACAATAGACATTCTTATATCCTCCTATTTTCTATTAATGTATAACTATGTTGTGGCTGAGAAAGTTTAAATAGGTAACTAAACATATTCATAAATCTATTTCTTCTTCTAATGCCTGCCCTTAATCTTCGGCGATCATTATTTTTTGAGCAGTTTAAAATAGTTGCACTGTGGATTTCCCGAAGTGATCTTAAATTCTAAAGTGATGATGATCGTAATTTATAAATGAATGCAAATAAAGAGTGAAACTGCGAGAGTACTTTTAAGTGACGTTTTGTTTTAAACGACTCTCTCGGTAGAGGCCCCTAAGTGGATGTTCCAGATTGTCTAAGTGCTCAAATAAGATTAAGAAATCAACTAAGATCCACATTGATAGCGATAAAACTGAAGGTGCATAAATTGCATTGGCGCTGTTTCAATAAAGATTTAAGACCGATTTAATTTAAAGATGTATTATTATCATTATTATTATTATTATTGATAATGGGCAGGCAGCTTAAGCTGATAGGCCCATATCACTGTCTCTCATTTGAATATCCAGCCTATTCTTAAATTGGTTGACACTGGCTGCAGACACAACATCCTCGGGCAAACTGTTCCACATACTGACCACTATATGATTCATTTTATTTTCAATCAGCGATCCAGTCCGTGTTCCATTATTATGTATGGTCGTTTAAAAATCATATCGAATATGTCACCTAAATAGGGTAAAAAAGTGGTATTAGACTGAAATTATGTATCAAATTGAGTAACTTGTTGCTCGCCTAGTAATCTGGTGGTCGATGATTCGAGCCAGAGGATTCCGGGAAACTAGTAAGTTAGTCCTACTTTCATAGCACAAGCGTTTAGCTTACTTTGAAAATAGTAAGAATATTGATGCGACACGTTTTCCGTGTTCGCATCTGTATTTTTTTAGAAAAAACTTAATAAATAATATTTTCGTATCATATACTCATACAGAAAGTATTTAAATATTTTTAGGGTAGAGGGGGGGATAGCACTAAATAAACAAATTTGGAACTGATGTATAATTTCTTTTACATATTGGCTATGAAATGTATTGAACAGTGGCGTGCAGTGGGTGTAAACCTAGGTTAACTTGTGACCGACTATATACTTATATTAAAAATATATATACGCATATACCTATAAGGGTATATACATTTTTTGAATTTATTATTGTAAACAAGACTTTCTAAATAAATAAATATTTTATATATAGGTAATACGGCAAAAATTTTCTATTTATTTCGAAGACGATTTACACTCGTATATAATTAAATCGGGAATAATACTAATTTCAGATAAACATTTCTTTTCACAAAAATAAATTAAATATTTTATGATATCATCGATCGCATTGTCGCTGTCGTCGTAAATTATCATTATGATATGACCATTAGATATGAAAGATGGTATTTACATTCACCATAGAAATGACAAATAAAATTCACACAAAAATTTTGTGTTGAATTTGTAAAAAATATCATATCTGCAAGTGCGCGCAGATCTCACCTGGCATAGGACCTTTCGAAGAATTACGATATTCCATGAAAAATTTACTTGTCTATTACACAAAACCTGCAAACATAGAGATAAGTAAAAATACACGGTCCAGGACGAGTTTTTTCTCGACTTGACTAGATCTATGAAACAAATTTGTTGGGCGCTAAAAAGTAAGATAAATTAAGAATTGACATGAAGTTAGGTACAGAAACGTCGGAAATAAAACTTCTAGCCGTAGGACGAATTACGGCTAGAATTTTAAATCAACTTTTTCTTAAGATAAGGATTATTTAATTAATATTTGCTTCCCAGAATCTTTACTAATGCACAGCTTTTTTGCTTGTATGCGCTGCACGCCAACCGGTATTGAAGTATGCTTCCAAATTATATTTTATACTATTGACAATTATTGTTATATCAGTATTGCACGCCAGTTATTGCTGTGCAATACTGCTGTGGTAAGTATCAAGTTTGATATTAATTTAGACATATTAAAGGAGAAATTGTTTCATTCATCAGATATTTTATTCAGGCTTACAAAGTAAAACAGATTCCACCAACTCCCCCACCCTCGCACACAAAGTTCCGCCTACTCTCTCCTAGCTCCCCACATAACGGAAACCAGTTTTAACAAAGCGATGAAAAACTTGCCGAAGTCAGCGTTTTACTTCCCAAAAGCTTCAACTCCGGAAAATTCCTAATCAGAACTGTCGACAAATCACATTCTACTCTATCCATTTACTGCAATTATCTTACTCTCGTTGAAAACCCATTTAATTATTTTTCAAGTCAAGACAATTTCGTTAGTTTCTCTTGTACGAAAAATCTGGTTCGAAAGTTTGGTATTTTAAATTGATTTGCTTGACGCAAGGGGGCTTTGTTCGTTTGTACTTTACACTTCTCATTAACAATCAGGTAGGTGTGAACTAACTTTTAAAGAAACTAAACTGCTTACAATTACTGTCAGCGTCAAAACGAAGTGTTCTATTTAATGCAAAAAATATTCATACTATTGATAGAATCGGCGTAACTCGAGTTTCGTAATGGTCTTCATAAAGGATAATTTGTGAAATAAATATATTAGGTCCTTAAATATGAAATTGGCGTTTTGCCGTACTGGCAAATTTGATCTCAAATATCTTCTCTTTGGTTAGGAATTCCAAATCCAAATTTATACAGCTATTTACTCATGTATTTGTGTTTTGAAAATTATAATTCATTTGTTTTTTCCTCAATTGTTTTTTTCTTTGCGTCACTCAGTTTACAAAAAGAAAAACTTGAAATATCGCGTTATTTACGAGTACGAGTTCCACCGTGGCACCAGTGCTGCAGAAATGGCTCGAAGGATTAATGATCTGTATGGCGACGGTGCCGCAAAAGAAAACACAGTGCGTTTTTGGTTCCAACGTTTTCGTTCTGGAAATTTCGACCTGCAGAACAAGCCCCGTGGACGGCCGGAGACCAAAGTTGATAATGAAGAATTGAAGGCTATTGTGGAAGCGGATCCATCGCAAACCACATCCGAGTTAGCTGCAGGCTGCGGTGTTAGTGATAAAACTGTTTTAATCCACTTGAAGCAAATTGGTAAGGTGAAAAAGCTTGAAATGGTGGGTACCTCACGAATTGAGTGAAGCAAATCAACAAACGCGCGTTGACTGCTGCGTTGCATTACTCAACCGGCACAATAATGAAGGGATTTTAAATCGAATCATTACCTGTGATGAAAAGTGGATCCTGTACGATAATCGGAAGCGCTCATCGCAATGGCTGAACCCTGCCGAACCAGCCAAACCATGCCCCAAGCGAAACTTGACTCCAAAAAAGTTACTTGTGAGCGTTTGGTGGACTAGTGCTGGTGTCGTTCACTACAGCTTTCTTAAATCTGGCCAGACGATTACGGCAGATGTCTATTGTCAGCAACTGCAAACCATGATGGAAAAGCTAGCTGCTAAACAACCGAGGCTGGTTAATCGCTCTAGGCCACTGCTGCTTCATGATAACGCTAGACCACACACTGCACAACAGACGGCTACCAAATTAGAGGAGCTTCAATTGGAATGTCTATGACATCCACCGTACTCTCCGGACCTTGCCCCAACAGATTACCATTTTTTTCGAAATTTGGATAACTTCTTGCAAAGGAAAAAATTCAACTCCGATGGGGCAGTCCAAACCGCCTTCAAAGATTTTATTGATTCCCGTCCGAATGGTTTTTTTAGTAAAGGGATCGATGAACTACCTATGAGATGGCAAAAGTGCATAGATAGCAATGGTACATACTTTGATTAAATAAATATATTATAATAAAAAAAAATCGGCTTTATGTTCCTCCCATACTAAACGCCAATTTCAAAGGTAAGGACCTAATATTATACTTACTTCTTACTTACTTACCACCACGCCGTTTCCCCGTGGGGGTAGGCAGAGAGGATAGAGCGCCACACTCTTCTGTCCTGACATTCAACTCTCGCCTCATCCACATTCATACATCTTCGCACGCAAGCTCGTCAGTTGTTGAGGCTTCTAACGGGACCATCTTCCAGTATCTGGTTGATCTGGTCATGCCACGTCTTCCTCGGTCGCCTTCTCTTTCTGGTGCCATCAACACTTGCATTATATATCTTTCTTACCATTCTTTCCTCATTCATTCGCTCAACATGCCCAAACCAAACATGAGCGCTCGTGAATAAATATACGCGATACATTGATAAAATAAAAAAAGTTTAACTAAGCACGGAACTGCTTTTAAAGCATATACAATTTGTTCAATATAAAACAAAGACTATTTATAGGGGTGGATCGCTGATTACTTCTGGGGGGTCGTCAAATGAAAGAGTATTGATGGTCCGGAGGTAGAAACAGGAATGAGGCCTGATTTTTCTACCTCCACATTTATTTCTTTAAAGAATACCGTGTAGCCTGGCTTGAGTGGGTATTTACACTGTTCCCACTCAGCCAGGCCGGTGGTGGGGGCACAATTTTACCCCGTCCATATTTATTTTAATATAAATTCAATACCCTCTGGCGACATCGGTACCGTGCCGAAATCGCCATTTTATTTAACACAAATTCGATACTCGCTGGCGACATCGGTACCGTGCCGAAGTCGCCATTTTCACACAAAATACAAAAACTACAAAATATGAGGGGCACATTTCAGGGATGTCAATAAAATCTGGATTTCCTCAAATCCTGTACGGAACACAATTATATAATTGTTCGTACATAAAAAAAAATATTACACTTATATTTAAGCATTGAAAATTAAATTATCAAGACTTTTTTTCGAGCCTGCAAAGTCTGTGTAAGCGAAAATGTATGTTGATATAATAATTTTTATTAAAAAAATATTATATTAACATTTTTTGTAAATATTGCTAACTAGGTGGCTTTGACAATTGTCATGGATCTGCGGAACGTATGTCGCGACGCGCGAAAGGGACAGAGCTTGACAGAGAGGGTAAATGGATATAAGAGCGAGCAGCGCGAGTGAAATTGAAAAAAAATTGAAATTAAAAATGCTTTCTTGCATTATATCGAGACCGATCGCTATTGTTCATTGTTATCACAGTATATCTGTAAAACGTATGGTTACCGCCACGTAACGTAACGTAAGAACATCACAAAAATAAACGTGGTACTATCTCAAATATATTTTTTAAGTCGTTTAAAAGTTCTTTGTAACAATAAGTTAGTTCATTAAAAAAATAACCCATAAAAAACAAGTTTGCACAATACTCCCATTCTCATTTTCGGGTTTCGTGTCTACCATATGCGTCGGAATCTCCATACAACTTTGTTTGTATGAAAAACCATTAAACAATTTTGAAAAATCCAAAATTATACTATAATAATTATGATTTTTTTAACGAAAATTTGATAGATCTTCTTGATCGTCGCCACGAGTCTGCTCGGAAAGTTTCAGCTCGATTGGATCACGGGAAAACGGTCAAAAATCGATCCAAAGTTTTTTCGTCAGACAAGCAAGCAGACGCTACGAGTTTAAAAAAAAGGTAAAAGAGTAAATAACTAACCCATAAAAAACGAGTTTTTATTTTACTCCCTTTCTTTGAAAATTAAGTTTACCATCATGTAATTAAATAATTGATTGACTGAAAATGAAACATGTCTAGACAAATATCTTTGTCAAAAATCTCTAAAAAGATCTCTTTATTATTTGATTTCTTCCCAAAAAACCGAAGTGTGCTGTCATCTGTGAATCAATTGTCATAAATTTTCGAAATTCGTAGTGATGTACCTATCATACCTACCGACGGAGAAATTCAAATTTTAAATATTCCGTGACGTTATCCACCGGCGCCGTTGATAGTAATCAAACTTTTGTAATGATTCCAATTTGAAAAAACCGTCGAAGTATGACAGCCTTATTGGTGGGAGACTTTCATGTCACCCGCGAACAAGTACGGCTAGTCCGTAATTTTTGAGGCCTTTTTAGCCTTGACAATGACACGTGATACCGTGTCGAAACGTCGGCTTCTCAGGGAGACCATCTACAGAAAATGCGAGATATTCCAGCATCTACTTTTGTTACATATATATACATACTAGGATTAAGATAAAAATAAGTTTGTGGAGGGAAAACAAAGATTCAATTATTTTGCAAAGCCTCTAATAAAATGCTGGGATGGATTTCCATGTGTCCAGGAAGGAAATGTGACTTGTTACCTGCTGGGTCCTAAAGAATAAGTTTGCAAAATTTTGGTCAGATCAGACAAACGGTGTAGATTTATAGAGAAAATATATTAGAAGAGGAAGTGAGGTAAAGGAAGAGGAGAGAAATGTCGCCAAGTCCTAAATAATAAGTATGCAAAATTTGAGTCAGATCGGTCGAACGATACAGATTTGCATGGAAAATATATCACTTGATGGGGGAGGGGATAGAGGAGAAGGGTGAAAATGTTGCCTCTGTTACCCGCCGGATCCTAAAGAATAAGTATGCTAAACTTGGGTCAGATCGGACAGACGGTGTGGATTTGTATAGAGAACAGGCAGTCATTAAGTTTTATAGGTATAGATAGACAGCGTGTGTTGCTTTTACGTCCGCTGATGGCGCTTTTTTGGTATCCTTATAAATATTTTGTCTCATACCAATATAAAGGTAGTTAAGTTTTTAAACAACTGCCGCATGGCATAGGGAATACAATGATTAACGAACTGGCTCAATCTACTTGATGATCTTTTCAGAAATTATAACGATATCAAAAAAATGTTTTTTTGGTATCGTTATAAATATATTAACTAACAGAATATTTCTATATTGTATGAGATTGTATCGTAATACATTTCATACACAAAATATTTAATAGAAGTAAGTTTTTTATAGGTTTTCTGATCATCATCGAAGAAATATTTAGTAAAATTATTATATTACTGGAAATTTTTTTCAGAAAAGGCTTTCCTGTGAAATCAAAAAAAGTCAATTTTCATGACATCCTTAACAAAAGACGGAGTTTCTGTCTAAATTAACCACTTTAACTGATCACTTCTGAATTTTAAGAATACACTTAATATAAATAAACATCAGCCATTTTTGTCATTGGTAAAAGGTTAATCATTTAAAACGTCGCTCACTATTTTTTATTTAGCAATTTTTCTTTTTGCGCCTCGGAATTCATTCTGAATTTGAGAACCAAAAAGTGTATTTTATAAATCAATAATTAAAATGCCAACTACTTACTGTGTTTCTACAATGAACCCGCTTTATTTCAAAATCGTAGAAGGATATTGTTTTGTGTTTAATGTTTCAATGAAGAATATTTAAGGTGTGAATCAAAGATATCTCGGAATAATGTCGTTTAAAACGATAAGCTCGGAAGTTCACCGAATGTAATCAAAAAATTTGAAGTCGGAAAATGTTAGGTACCTATCTATACCTTGCAACGTGAGAACTTTCTCTGAAAGAATTTCACTTCACCGACTGGCTCAGCAGAATCACATGAACCCCAGGCGGATTCTTTACTACCTTATTCGCTGTACCATGTCTTTCTAGTTTAGATTTTACAGTTATCTGCAGGTGGGAAAGGTTGATTAGTTAAAAGAAATTTCAGTTAACAATTTCGTATATTACAGTAAAATAGACAAGGTTACACAACAGGTTGTCAAATTCATTCAAAAAAATATCAAGTATTCACTGATTATTTGAGATATAATGAATCAATAAAACAGTAAAATGAAATGTTATATAAAAGCAGTATCAAATGAAATACTAAATTCACTGATAATCTTCTGTATTACCTATTCAGGAAATAAATTGTGAAATGTAAATGTGATAGAATTTACTTCAACTACAAAATATAAATAAAAAGCAATATTTCCATATTTGGTTTCATAATGGGTAGAATTTACACTGTGAAACTGAGAAAAAGAGTTTTAATCATTACTCCCATACTGGGTTTTGCAAAAGGTAGAATTTACACCATTAAATATAAAAAAATGATTTACCTTCTGAAATATCACATTCACCGCAATTGACATGTCAAAATTTAGTACTTTGAGGTTATCTGTACGCAATTAGCAAGTTCCTCGATCTTTCAGAAGATAAATTTGTATTAAATATCACGTGGACAAAATAGAATGTTGGAACAATAAGGCACAATTTTAGTATACAATCACATTCAAAAAGTTTAAAGTCTGTTTGGTGGCTCCGAAGAAGCGTCAACTTTAGATTACGTCGTCAATATCCCGTCCAAATGCAACTTCAATATGGAATTTCAGTATGACATCAGAGTTTAGAAAGGATAATTAGAGATAACCGTTGCATCTGGATATATCATTTGGCGTGAATCGTACTTGGGTGCATCTATTTGAACATCAGACTTGAATAGACATCAGGAATTGATACTCTGCGGCCTCAATGTAACCCAGAGATAATAGTTTTTATTGTGATGGATCCATTCACATGTAAAAGAGATTGTACGCGCCCTACATGGGTAGCGTGTAAATTAGCATTGTCCTTTGCATGACTAATTTTATCAAGCATGAATGATATCATGCGTAGCAGTATAAAGGTCCTGTTTATATAAAATTTGACTTAAAAAGTTGGAATCCTAACAATACGTGTAAAATCTGTACTAACCGGTACGCCAAATAATCTCGGACGCAAACCGGACCCTTTTAATGATCACATTTTGAAGAATGAAATAAAAATACCTGCGCAAGGCGTCTGCTGTCACTTTTATAAGCTTAGATAACGACGCGTCGCAACCACAGATTACGGCTACACCTGGGCACGGGCAGTGCTGCCGTCCACCACGCGAGCGATAGCTTAAGTACCTACCTCGCATTACAATTATTTTCATGGCGCGTATTTCACTGAATTTTACTACGTAACAACTTATAAAACTCAATTCTGTCTGTCTGTCTGTCTGTTCTCTAATCAAATCCACACCGTTTGTCTGATTCGATTCAAATTTTGCATATTATACTTTGAGACCCGGCGGGTAACATAGGCAACATTTCCCCCTATTCTCATACCCCTTCTCCTCCCCCTGACATATTTTCGATGCAAATCTGTACCGTTTGACCGATTGGACTCAAAATTTGGAAACATATTATTTGAGACCCGGCGGGTAACAAATGCAACATTTCCCTCTATTCTCATACCCCTTCCCCTCCACCTGACATGTTTTCGATGCAAATCTGTATCGTTTGACCGATCGGACTCAAAATTTGGAAACCTTCCTTTCCCCCTTCCTCCCTCCCTATTTACTTGGGAGAAAATATAGGCCACATTTGCCCCTCTGGAAATCCTATACTTCCCTGCCTAGATTAACTGAGAACATTTTTTTTACAGAACAGTTTTTTTAGAAGCTTTTCGGCTTTTAGAAGCTTAACTTAATCCTTGACCCGTGTAACGCCGGGTACAAACAGCTAGTTATACATAGAATATACTTTTACAATTTGTGATATCTACACCTATTACATGTCGAGAAATATGTTTAATACATTTCATTATCATAATTATTTTTTTGTTATTTTTCTACGATAAATTGAATTTTATGACTAAAATGGGGGATCGTTAAATTGTTTTCACAACTAAGTATTCTATAAAGCATTAATAAAGTGAACTTCCTTTAGAAGCAAATTATCTCTTCATTAGTAATAGGCTTCGCCTCTTAGTGAAGAGATAAATCGCTTCCCTTGACCCACTTGTATTTGTTTGCTTGGTTATTGTTGGTATTATTAGTAAAAAATATAGGAGCGCTCACTTCTTTATGATATCACAATATAGGGAATAAATAAATACAACCTAAGCATCTAAATATTAATCAGTTTTACCATTTCAAAAAAATCTTACATCGCCATCGGGTAAAAAGCATATTTTGTAATATAAATAACCTTTGAAATATAAATAACTACGGTAATAACGTGGGTCTTTAATAACATCTTTGTAATATAAATAACTACGATAATAACGTAAGGCTTTAATAAAATAAATTTATATTTTAATTGACAATTTTTTTGGTTTAGAATCACGAAATATAATATTTTTAAATATTATATTTATCTATTAATAAAATAAATAAATATTTTATCAATCTCTGTCAGTGATTGTGTGACTTACTAACTAAAAATTTATGATTATGATGAAAATCATAATTTTCGAGTTCAACACTAACACCTGTGATCTATTTCGGAAACCTCCGCTTTCTTCTTCATTTTATTTCATAATTTTTTTTTAATGATATTAAATTTTAAACATTACCTTTTTACGTTCTTATAATTTCGATGACTGACATGCATAAATACATATTTTCCATCAAAATAATAAGAAAAACTTCTTCATGTAATTAGTAAGTAGGTAAAATATTTAATTTTGTATTTAAGCCATGACCAAGTTATTCTATGAAGGCTTTAATTGCAAGGATTTACAGCTTATTCCTTTACCCTTGAGCATGGCGGACTGAAAACCTTTAATTTGCTTAAAATATTGGCAACCTTATAAGGGCAGAATAGTTAAGTAATTGAAAAGTCCTTTTCTTTATAAAAAAGAACGGTGTTTTCTGTATCACTTGGCAATGTAAGGCAAGACGTCTAAATACAAAAGGTCAAACGAGGCTTTCAAAGATGCCTTTTTGAGGAACCCAAAGACCAAGGCACAAGGAAAATCTCATAAATTTGTGAAAGCTCCCCCGGCGGAAGCTATTATTGTTTTACAGGGTTTAAGCTGTAATTGCGTTAACATTTACTTCTAAGGGATATATTGTGATTACCCCCTTACATGGGAAACTAAGCTTTATCTGAGCTGTTTTACAACATACGTAAAAAAGAAGAATCATATATGCGTAGGTTATAAAAATCTCGTCAATTAATAATTTAATAATATCACATATTATATATATGAACTTTGATAAAATAAATGTAATGATGAACAAGCGTACAATTATATACATATGTAACAATTTTGATAGAAGACAATCCTATGGAAAGAGCGAAGGAGTATGATTATTTCGGTACCATTTACCACGAACCATAACAGCTACAACTGAGATTTCTAAAAATAATTGCAAACAAAAGATTGATTGAAATAAGTGGGGGACGACCTAAACAAATTATTTAAATTACGTACAATTTAACATGTCGATAATTAATAAGTTAATTTTTTAATACAGCAATATATTCAATCATAATTGTTGTTTTTCTTATTACAACATATATCGTGTGTCTGTTGCCGAGCGTTCGTTCACGTTCGAACTCCGGATGTACGCCGCGTCAAGTGTGTTCATGTATACCTAACATTACGTACGCGCAGCGAGTTCAGCAGGGGTAATACCAAAATTAAATGTCATCGAATAACCGACAGCAATATGCGATGGTTTGTGAATTGTGAATCAATTTGTTCATTTTTATTTATTGCGGCTTTTTAGCACGGGAGCAGGCAGAGAGGATAGAACGCTACGTTTTAGATTGTACATGTGTGGCCAAATATTTTGCCTTGTATATTATCTTTACAATCGTCTTCTCGTTAGTACGTTCCACTTGCTCAAGCTTCTCAACAAAATGTCCACGGACATTTGGACCAACGACAAAAGGCCCACGCGACAATAGATGGACGAAATATCAATAAAATAAATAATGAAAGAGCTTTAAGTAAATTAGTGACGAAATTATTGAATATATTCATTCACATATTCTTAAAAAAAATTAGGCGATCAAATCAACGTACGGAAATATTAAGTTGTTAACAACTCGGCAACAGATAGTTGTATAAGAAAAACAAATAATTTTTATGGCGAACTAAAGGTACCGAAAATACCGAGTCTCCTAAGCAAACTGTTCAAAAATGAAACTAACAAAAATAAAGTGAATAAAATACTTATGAGTTTACTATTGTGAAATTTAAATAACTTTGTATTGGCCACTTGGAGTAACTCTGTCTACCGGTTTCGGTACCACTATATCTTCGTCAGGACGGACGCATACTAACTATCCATTACTTATTCATGTAAAAATCATTAAAATAAAACACAAATCACTTTGTTTTCACCACTTTATTAGATTATACAATCTACATGTCTCGAGAACAATGTTCTCTTCATCAGGATTGTTTGAGTACTAAAAATTGAAAAAGTTAAACCATGCAAGTGTGTTACGGTGAAGAGGAGGATGATGGGTGGGTGAAGGTAGGGGGGTGGGGTCGGAGGTGTTAATTATTAGGAATGTCATCTGAAGGGGATGGAATCTTAAGTGGAAAAATATTCAAAAGTGGGTTGTGCACAAATTTAGTCTGAATGTTTATTATATTTGAATTAATATTAACATTTCCTTATTTCAAGTATTTCTAAATTATTTATTTGTGGGATCTTATAACTAATATGTAAAATTTTTTAAACGTGTATTAATTTTAAATGGTCATATTCAATTAAGTGTTTTGCAAAATCCGACTCAACATTGCTAGTTAAAACTTTGATGTGTTCTTTAAACCTAGTTTCAATTTTTTGTTTTTGTTTTACCAATATATAAATGATCACAATCGTTACAATTAAGTTTATAAACTCCTTATTTCATGATAGGATCATTGCTGTCTTTGTCACTTAATAAAGTGGTGAAAACATAGTGATTTGTGTTTTATTTTAATAATAATGTCACCACAAAGTTCAAGCCTTCTTTTAGAAGAAAAAATATTCTTCGAACAATTAAAAAAATCAATTTTTGTCTGCTAGAATAAGTAATGAATAGTTTGAATGCGTCCGTCCTGACGAAGATACAGTGGTATCTAAACCGGTAGACGTAGAGTTACTCCAAGTGGTCAATACAAAGTTATTTAATTAATTAATAATTATGTCTAACGATAAGGTTAACGCTATAAACACCAGAAATATATTTAATACCTATGTTAAGAATATTTTTATTTTTATTTTATCTAGGTATTTATTTTCCATATAATTTTTTTTTTTGGACATCATTAGCCCCACAAAACGTCTTAAAGAGACGTTTGTCTGCAGGATTCATTTTTAAAATTAATGTTACAATGTGATTACATTTTAAATTAACATTTTCACAATTAATATTACAATATTATTACATTTCATTTTTGAACATCACATATAATAACATGATTCACATAAATTTCACTGATATACTTATATTCATACATTTGTTTGAAATATAAAACAAGAGAATGGCTGCTCACGGCAGAAATACAAGACGTGCTAAAAATCAAGCTTGGATTGTTTCGAGAGTAACAAACAAGTATGGAATGAGAACACTAGAATATTTGGTGCCCGTGCTATTGAATGAACTGCAAGGCCCCTTTCCAGCATGCCTCGGTGGTGGAATTCAGAAGGTGGTTGATGTCAAACGACATGGCATATCTATATATGCATATCTATTAGGTATATATATATGCATATCTATATATGCATATCTATATATGCCATGTCGTTTGACATCAACC